>JACEGR010003750.1:0-99267 GCA_014170235.1 Listronotus bonariensis | reverse complement strand
TTTTAATTTCACCATCCTTTCAGCATTTCCTAAGATCCCTGTACTAAACATTGAAAAAAACTCCCCCAGTTATTATTAAGTTTTGTTTTAAGTGCTTAAATTTTCTGTTGAAAATTTTCATTTAAATTTATACCCTTTTTATTTAAAATAATAAAGCCGCAGTTTTATAACCCCGAAATGTTGAGCGCTGTTGTTGCAGCATTACTGCCGTCAGTTTCATGAATTCTTAAGCTGATTTAAGCCAAAGTAGGTATAATGCATATCTGCATAATATAGCAGTCTTTTAAAAATACATTTTTGTTTATTGGTATTTTAACGCCATAAATACAGGGTGTCTCTAAAAGGTGCAGACAAAATAATTCCACAAATTTCTAAAGTATGACGATTTAACCCAACTTACCTTGGTCCAAAAATGGATGATTTCATAGATGCAGGGTGTCAAAAAATTAATTTGGATTTATTTTTTTAAATATTTTTTTAATTAATAGTTGTACTGTTACAGTATTCGGTAAAGAAGGGTTTTCAGAGGTATAAGTGATTTGAATCTGCCATTATTGTTGTAAACTTTAGAGAGCGCCTCCTGGGGTATCTTGCACAAATTAAAAATAAAATAACTTTTCTAAGTCACCCTGTACGTAAATTTTAGATAAAAACTATTATTGTTCAACATATTTTACATAAAAATGTACATTTGGTAAAAGTTGATTTAGGCAGCCGTTTTTTAAAGTATCTGGGTTTAACAAAAAACGATTCCTATATGGCCAGGTTTAAGCTATACAGCGTGTTTTAAAATAAGTTTTTCTATGAAAGTGAGAATCCATAGGTGATTTTAAGAATAAAGGGTAAAATAAACCTATGTCCTAAATGGCTTAACTTAAAACATAAAAATAAATTTAAAAAAAAATCAGCTTTTTTTTACTACTTTGTATCTCAAAAGTTTTGTCATTTAGGGCATACGTTTATTTACACTTTTTTTTAAATCACCGTGGAATTTATATTTTTAAAGAAAATCAAGTTATTCTAAAATATCCTGTATAGCTTAGACCGGGGACCTAGCTATACAGGATTTTTTTATGCAATTATTTCAAAAACGGCAGCACTAATCAACTTTTGCTAAGTGTACCTTTTTATGTGTAAAATATGTTAAAAAATAGGAGTTTTAATCTAAAAGTACCAGGTGACTCAAAAAGTTGTTTCGTTTTTAATTATTGCAAGATATCGCGGGTGGTGCCCTCTAGAATTTACAACAAAATTAATGATAGATTCTAATTTCTTACCTTTGAAAACCCACTAGTACAAGTAGTGGAATAAGTGAATTACCCTATACCGGGTGTTAACAAATTTATTAGACAAGACATAAATCCTGAAGTAATAAACGAATGAGACATGGTACAGGAAAATGGTATAAGGACAGGAGAGCTTACCCATATTATTAACTTTGCATGCAGTTACTTCCGGTTTAACTAAAAATAAACCTAGTTTTAAATTTTTTCATAAAACACCCTGTATACTTTATCAATTTTGGATTTCTTAGTCAGAATGTGACATTTTTAGGTCTACTTTCTAAATTTTTTAAAGCTATTTCTAATATTGCCTTAAAGTGGCAATAATTAAAAGCAAATTAATCTTGTAATCCTAGATGATGGTAAAAAATACAATTGCAAAGTTCTAGTGACTAATATGAATTATAGGAGTAGAACAATTTAGCAAATTGACCACTTTGTGTTAAACTATTAGTTTTTAAAATGGCAACTATCTATAGACAATCACTTAAAAAAAAGAATTGTTTAAGGAATCTAACGATATCAATTTATATGCGATCGGATTAAAAATAAAGTCATAAAGTCATAAATAAAAGATCATAGCCACCTAGATGCAACACTACCAATTGCTTTAAAAAATCAAGTAGGTGTAATTTATTGTTAAAAATCTCTAATAACGATTAAGTATTGATCTTAGAAATACAAAAATGGTTAAATATAGAGGGTGTTCTATATAAACATTTAAAATGAGAGTCCGGAAGTAACCAGATAGTAAGAAATATCCAAAAACTCTCCTTTTTTATATTATTTTCCTATACTATACTACATAGTCTCATTTTAATATGTTTAATGCTCTGCAAGTTTTTTTATGATTCGTTGACACCCGATAGGTGAATTATACATTTTTACCACTAAAACCTGCACACGTTTATTCTGTATCCTCAGTGCAAATATTTTTAGCACGCTATCCAAACAGGTCTTTTTAATCAGCCAACAAGGGGTTTTACCGTAGCACAATAAGCATTCTTCGGTTTCTTCTTCTTCCCGCAAGCCCAGATAGATGTTCTTCTGCCAGGCCATTGTTTCTCGTATTTTTAAAGTCTGCAGTGACCTGTTTTAGCTATTTCTTTTAATTGATATTAGGTTCATGTGTAAGAAAGTAGTTGTCTAAAAAGTGTTGCTGCCATTTAAAAAATAAATAGTTAGAAAGGAAAATGTTAATTTGCCAAACTTCTTTTATCCCCATCTTTCCTACTAGTCACTAAAAGTTGGCGATTATATTTTTTTGACCTGACAAATAGAGTCTTTACATTAATTTGCGTCCTACCATGGTGACCTAGATGCTATATTAAAAATGGCTTTAAGAAAATTAAGTAGTATTGAAAAAAACTTAAAATGTCACATTCAGTAAAAAATTGTCTAAGGAATCCGAAAATGTCAAAATATACAGTATGTCCGGCGATGGGGTAGACAAAAGAACGCGGGCTATTTTTCAAGAATAAGTCATTATTTATAAAAAGTTTTGTTTGCCAAAAGAATACGATGAAAAGCATAGAATACGCCCCTACAAACCGAATTTTAATCAAACATTAGAAGATGGTAATAATGAAAAAAGGTGGGATTTATGTTTGTGGGTAGGGAGTATGATTTTATGTGGTAATAGAGAATTTCATAACCTAATAATGTTCCCAGTTAAGTCCACGTTTACGACGAATGGAACTATAGCATCGCAACATGTATGCTATTGGAATGTTATTCTTTGCTTTAAAATAGCAACCTGATGCTTCGGGTCGCGACGTCACTAAAAGTATATACAATATGACCATATTACTTGTAACAGAATTTTCTGTTTAAATATGCTAAAAACCTTTTTTGATCATTTGGAACAATTTTCCATTTTGCAAAAAAAAGAAACGGGTTGATTTGGTCCAGTTTTATGACCCCAAGAAGCCCCGACCTCACTTTAGCAGATATGTATTTGTGGGGACGCCTTAAACAGTTAATTTATGCAAATCCACAACTATATGATAAAGAAATTTTAAAATAAAGAATTATACAAGCTGTGAAAGCAGTTTTTCCAGAAGAAGTGCGAGGCAGTTATGAATATCTTAGAGGTGGGTTGTTGAATATCAACCTGCTTTTAGGCGTTAAATAAATATCTGCATGGTTTTATTTATTGTATTTTGTATTATTTGCTCTATTGTTACCATTTGTAAAAATTAATAAAATATCTAAAATTTTATAATCTCGTCTCGCAGACTACTGCGTTTTCTTTTAAAATGTTGGTTTATACCGTTGAACAAAGAGTTCAAATTATTAGGTAGGACTATGCTGGTAATTTTGTAGACAAAAATAATCGGGAGATTTGCATTTTTATTTGAAGGAGGTCCTGTACCAGTTAAAAGTATAATTTTGAATAATATAAATAAGTTTAAAACCAGCGGCTGTTTACAAAATTTTAGGAAATGCATATGTAATGATGAGGTACCGCCTGCACTTCCATTAACCGAGGAACGGCAACTCCGTGAGACTGATGTTTGCAGTTTAGCCAAAATTAATTTTCCTTGTAATAGTACCAAAATTTCTAAAGAACTTGATATTGCAGCTTGAACAATTAGAAATATTCTAAGACAAAACAAATACCTTTGCTATAAATTGCAATCTGGTCAAGAGGTTTTTTTGAAGAGTATGAATAACGTATGGTGTTTTGTGAGGATATGATGGAGAGGGCTAATGACACATTTATCCAGAAATATCCTTTTTACTAATAAATCCTTATTTTCTTTGCATGGTCATCGAAACCCTTCTATCGCTGTAGGTTACTCGATAGAAAACAAGCACATCAGTATCCCTCTCAGAACACAATACCCTTAAAAGGTCAATGTGGGGGCTGGCTTTTTGGGCTATAATATCATTGGCCCTTTTTTTATTGTGGAAAATTAAATGCCAACAAATACTAAGAACTAAATGCCAACAAATACTTGAATCTTTGAAAAAATTAGATTATTTCAGCTGTATTGGCTCTTAATGTCAATTTTGAAGAAATTGGGTATCAACAAGATGGTTGTCCGGCTTATAACGCCAGGGAAGTTTAACAATTTTTGAAAGTCACGTTTCCAAATCGTATAATCAGCGGAAGAGGTACCATAAAATTGCCTCCTAGATCACCGAATCTGGCACCAAATGATTTTTTTCTTTGGGGACATGTTAAACAACAAATTTATAGGTATCGTCATGAACGTGCTAATGACTTAGATGAACTCCGCCAAAAAATTAGTCAGGTTATTATAACACCTAAAATACTTGAAAACACAAGAACCGAATTTTATAACAGATTGGTACATTGCACAAAATGATGGCCTCTTTGAGAACCTTATAAACTAATATTTTAAAAAGTTATTAAGTTATTATAAGAAATTTTGTTAGAAATACTTATATGTTCTTTATTTTTTTGAGAATTTTATTCTAACTTTTAGAATTATTTCTTTATTTTTTTGTATTGCTTTTTATTTTTTCACTTTTGTTTATCCTCAAACGGCAAAAAAAATGCCTTTTAAAATAGCAGTATCGGATGCATTTAAAGCAATATATTCGTAAAAAAAAATGTAACAAAATATATATATAGCAGTAACATCCTCCATGCCTGCATACAAGCAACTACGTGCATAGCATGTCGTTGCTCGATACAAAGCGAGCGCGTTGGCGCTGCTATTAGTGGTGGGGAAGAAAGCAAAGAGAACGGGCGGTAAAAATGTCTGCATCTCATTCTGTTTTAGTCGAACTCATGTGATTTAGTAATCTCTCTTCTCTTCGCCAAAGTGTTTCCCTTTACCGTAATTACAGCTCCACTCTTTCGTGCTGTAGCGGGAGACGAAATACAGACAGGCGCGTCTGCGCAGCTCAGCTGTCGAGTACAGGGTTGCTGACTTGCCCTAAATTTCAGAGTAAAATTAAAATAATAATACTATTATAAATGGTATTAAACTTTTTAACTTTATTTTTGTGATTTGAGAATGTAATTGTATATAGCATATTTAATCTTTAAAATTTAGGGACTTTTAAAAAAATAAAAATATTAGTTTAGGGCTTTATGAACTAGGTTTGAGGATATAATTTTTCGGAGTCGGGTCTACTAGAATTCTTTGTAAATTATTTTTACTGGCAAGCCGTTTGACGTGTTGTAAACTGCTGCTAATCCTGCTAAATTTAGATCTTTTAAAAGTTTTGGTCAATATCGTTAAAAAGAGTACAAATTTATGAGTGGTACCATGCTGGTAATTCAGCAGAAGAAATAATTAGGAGGTTTGCATTATTTAAAGGAGGTCCTATACCAGTGAGAAGAACAGTTTTCGAAAATATATTATAAAAGTTTGAAACCATCGGCTGTTATCGGAATTGTAGAAATTGCATGTGTAATGATGAGGTGGCACTTGCACCTCCCATTAACTGAAGAACGGCAAGTCTGTGATACTGCTGCATTTCCGCCTTTTTCAAAATTTCCGCCAATGCAGTATTGCGCCCTGGTGCCTTGCACCACTTGCACCACCCGCTGGGCACGGCTCTGGTAATAAGCATATCACCACAGATGCTTGAAAACCAAAGAGAACCGAATTTAACAACAGATTGAAATATTGTCTTGCTAAAAATGGTGGTCTCTTTTAGAACCTTAATAAACTAAAGATTTCAAAAAGATTTTCGACATTGTGTAAACATTTCCATTAGAAATACTTTTACGTACTTTTTATTTTTTGGGGGAATAATGTTTTTATATTTACTCTATTTTTTTTTTAGAATCAAGTGACAAAAAAATTCTTCCAACTTTACAGGATTTAATGCATTTAAATTAATAATTTTTAAGAATACTTAAATAGTTAATTTTTTAAGTAATAAGTGCATCAACAAAATATAACAAGGAGTTGCACTCCCCATGCATGTCTATCATGCTACTGAATTAAATACCAGTGTGACCAGGTGGGTTTCGATAAAAATCCCCTGCGTGGTTCCAAAAATCCCTTTTGCTGGAATACTTTAGAAAAAATCCCTGTGATGTAAGGTCACATTAAAGGGCCGCCTTTTGTTCGGCAAAAATATATTTTCGACGCCAATGAAATTGAGAACCAAAAAATGTTTACGTTAAAATATAGAATTTAAATTAAAAAGTTAGTAAAGTAATGATACGTTTACATCCAACATTTATTGCATGATATTTATATCAGATAGAAATTCTGGCTAATGTAAACGGTCAAAAATGTATGTGTGATATAAATTTTTGATTGTTTACACTAGCAAATATTTTTATCTGACGTAAATATCATGCAACGAAAGTCAGATCTAAACGAACCTCCAAAATGGTGTTTTTACACCAATCTAATAATTCAAAATATAGCCTTGTTCAACGGTAAGGACGTTATATGGCAATCAGAGTAGACTAACTACTAAATCGTTAAAAACCCCCTTTCCCCGAACGCTGCACGCAAAACGAAAACCGTCGGCGCCGATGTCCTGATATGGGAGTTCGTTTTGATGTAAGCAAAGAGAACGGGAAAAAATTTGTGTATTAGACCATCGTATTGTCTGTTTCAATCAAACTTATGTAATTCAGTAATACTCTCTGTGTTCTCTATTTCACTTGGGAAACTGCAAAAGGCGAACAAAGATTTTCCACACCTGTATATGCATTTATTGCATATTTTGTCAATTTGAAAACTTATATTTGTCCCAAATTATTAATTTATGAGAAGATTTTTATGTTCTTGGAGGTAATAAAAATTAATAGCATCCGAGCATAAATTCTTCTAAGCAAATTATTATTACTCTTATAAAAAAGCAAAAACAACAGTCTCTACAAGCAAATCTATAATATCTTCGAATACCTTAATGTGTTTTGTTTATGTTTTTGTACCGGTACGGCGCGCGGTAGGCTAAACATTAAGATGTAATATTTGGAATAAAGGATATACCTGCCTAATAAACTTTTTTATATCGACTTGTAATACATCCTATTATTTTATTTCTTAGAAAAATTCAGTATTGTGTAAAACTAGTCAAGTAATAATTGCTCTAAAAATGTCTTTTGTACGACCGGGCGTAAAATACAATTTAACGCCCCCATTTAAGGGTGTAAAATTGCACTTTTACGCCCTAGGGCAAAAAATATCAAAAACGCCCGCATTTATAAATTAAGTAATAAAATTAAATATTGCCCCATTTTTGTTTGGAAAAACAACCATTTATTTAATTAAACATATGTAAAAAGTATACTGATTACAATTTAAAACCATAAAAGCTGGGAAATTATCTCCTAACGACAGAGAATGCCTGTATAATAATTTCAGTCGTAAAAAAATATTGTTTGCACCTCGTGCGTAAAGCACTTTTACGCCCACAGCTAACAACAACTTTTAGCCGCGGGTGAAAGAGTGATATTTTACGCCCTTGGTACAAAAATAACTATTGTAAAATGTCATTGGGTTAGCAGTTATTAAAAAAAGTATTTTTGAAATAAAATAATACACTCCAATTATGCAATTTCAGGTTAAAAAGTTGTTTAGTTTTAGTTTGTATTTTTTTTCATAATTTGTTACATTTTATTATAAATAAACATCTTTTTAGGCTTCTCTAAACTACTTTACTATAATAAGAATGTAAGGGATATTGCATATCAGTATGTGTATTAGATCAAAAAATTGTAAATAACTGCATATTTTACCATTTAACAAAGCATATATATGCGCATGTTTTTGTTTAATTTGAGTCATTATACTCCGCCCTTAAGTCATCGCAAAAGTCCTCATACATTGCTTACTGTTTGTTTTGTTATGTTTTTTTATTTGCCAAATAACAAATATAAAAAAATTATGATAAAATTATGTTAAAGGCTTAGATAATAAAAAAGGGTTAAATACAACAAAATATTTTGTTTAATTGAACAAAATTAAATAGATGCAATATTTTTTGTTACGTTTTTCCGATGTTTGATTATTTCCTTGTCGACTTTTCCTACTTGTCGAGAAAGGTTACTATTGCTAATGACAGTGACAATCAAATACAATTTTATCAGAAAAGTAGCATGTTTATTAAAACAAACCCTTTTATGTTATTTTGAAATTACATGTCAACTACATTTACAAACGAGTCTGAAAGTGACATGGTTTTGCTTCTATTTGTATGGAGTTGCATAGCGAAATATCACCGTGTTTCAAATTACTTACCTGAATGGTGAGATTTAAATTGCAAACCACATTTACGTTGATAATAGGGCGTCGCATCGCGTCAGACTGCTAAATAAACAAAGAGCTTTATGCAGCTGCCAGCAAAAATAACAGATTTTTGTCCTATTTTCTTAACCAAAAAGTAATCTTCAGCTCTATTTTTACTGTTATAAAACGAACAAAAAATATACAGTACTATCAAAAATAAAAAATACAAGTTTAACCATTTAAGACCATAATTTTCGGTTGTCATATTTAGAGTTTATTAACTTATAAAATAATATAATATTTCGCATAACCAAATTAATTGTCTTAAATAATATAAATTACACAATATTGATCTATTCTGCAATTTAGCAATTTAAACAAGTTTGTTAAACATCATTTATTTTGAATATACAAATTGAGTTAGGTATTAATTTTGTCTTTAGAAGTTGCAGAGATAAAACAACCACGCGTTTCCATCAAAACTGACAACAATACCATCTATCTAAAACAAAACAAAAAAAAAAAATATAATAATAAGTGTAGCTAAAACAAGAAAATCGGTTAATATTGTTAATAAAATAAATTGGTAATAAAAGCAAATACGTGTTTAAATTATAAAGTTTGTGTGTAAAGTGAAAAGTTAAAAAACATATTTTAGTTTTAATTTAAAAAATTAAAATAATAATTTTGCCTTATACAAAGCAAATATATAAATTACACATGGACCGCATTTTTTAAATTTAAAACACGCCAAATCGGATCTTTTTTTCTGAAAACAAAATAAAGAAAACCTCCAAATAACAAAAAAACAAGTAACTAGAAAATTAAAAATTGACGTTTTGATGGATTAAATAAAAATTAAAAATTTAAAGAATTACCTATTATTTAGGTTTGAAAATTTAAAATTTTAGGAGATTTTAAAAAGTCTTTTGACATTAAGTGTCAAATTAAACAAAAAATCATCTGTTAATCAACCTTTATTTGTTCAAGCGTGAAATCACTCTGTCCGTGGTAAAAAAACAAAAAATATATATAAATTAAGGTATTTTATTAATCACTATTGTATTAATTTTTATTTAAAGTAATACCTTACTAATGCAGAAATAAAAACACTTATTGTTATTATTTTTGCAATTAATTGCTTTTTAATAGTCCTTAAATTGATTCAAAGTGACGTGTTAAAGAAAAAGTTACTCTTGGTCCTCTTAAAACAACGGTATCAATAGCTATATATCACCAAAAAGACATTTATTTAAATAACTAAAATTTTAAAAATTATTATATACCTAGCTATTTCACATTTTAGGAAAAAATATGCCATAATTAAATTTTATTATGTGCATAAAAAAACAAATACAAAATGTGTTATCAGGTAAGTTTTAAAAGTTCAAAAAATGTCTGTCGGTCAAACAGTCTCTTGGAAATCTAGTCAATTAAATAACTAAATGATTGTCCGTAGGACAATTTATTTGTCATTGGGATGTGGTAGGATGGTTAAATAAATGACAAGTTAGTTAGCACTGCAGCTAGTAACCCTGTCTTTTGATCCTAGTGTTGTGGGTTTAAATTATGTGTACACGAGACTAACTCAATGGTAATTTTTCTGGTTTTATCGTTAAAACTATTTAAAGTGCTCGGCTCATTGCAGGTCACTGTTAGGCAAGTAATAAGCTATTATTTAAAATAAATATTTATTTTAAAAAATCATTAAAATATAAAAATTTAAGAATTTTTTGGGTCGGTTAAAAATTAACATTTATTTTTTCTCACATTTAGAATCATTCAGGTTTGGTTCAAACCTGCATTTTGTTATCGATAATAACACAATAAAATTGGAAAAAGCAATAACAAGAACCTCAGGAAAAAGGGCACATTTTTATTATTTTCGCTGAAAAACTTTTTGCTTATTTAAGAGACCGAAGCGAATCGCCGGCCCCATATTGACAAAAATGTGGTTTGCAATTTTAATCATATTATTAAGGTTAGTAATTTGAAAGAGGAAAATATTCTAAAACACGATATACAGGTTCAGTTAAATAACATAACATATAGGCAATGTAAGGAAAAAAGACAATCTAACTAAATCCCGACATGTAAACATGCGTGACTAATAGTACTTGTTTTGTTATTCTATTGCTTGCCGATGAACCAAACAGCGTTGCTCATATTGTATACTTAGGGCCAGACGACTTTTTTAAATAAATAAAATAAAAGAATGAAGCTTAATGTTTTTTTATTAAAGTTTTTAATACATATTCAGGGTAATATACGATAACTGTCCTATTAGAAGATCCTAGAAACAACTAAATATACATTTTTTAAATTTTGGGTTACATTAAAAATCTAAGATCCGGCTATATAAATGGACCCATTATCCTTTTTTAAAGATTTTTTTTAACAATAAAAGTTATTAATAAACTAATTTCCGGGGTTGGCAAACCATATCCCCGACTGATGTAGTGTAATTAAAAATTATTTTATAATTAAACTTTTTGATATAAATACGGTCACATTTTTTGTTTCCATTTATATAAATGAAAAGTTTATAACATGTAGACAATGCCACAACACGTTTGGCTACCTTCTACTTGGGCATAATACCTGCCAACTTGGGGTAAACACGTAACTAAAGGGTATGTATATATTCTAATTTATTTTTCAAAAAATCAAACACGTACATATAGACTTTTCTATTACGAATACAATGGTATAGACTTGGTCTTTTGAAATCCTGGATTAAGTTAGGGTTGGCACGATTAAAAGCTTTCTAGGCTCTATAAGGGGTTTAAAGTAATTATTTGAAAAAATAGTACGCCACTGGACGTTTTCAAAAATAAAAATATATTTTTTAAATCTCCGTTTAGTTTAAAACCAATTTGATTTCTAGAATTTTTTTGTTTAATGTACGGTTTTCGCGTAAATAAATAGAAACCATTTCTGGGCAAGGTCAAATTTCTGTCTAAGTTAAAGAATAAATAATAAAGGGTATTTTTATTGCAGAAGTTAATATTATAAATACAAAGTGACCATTGACCATGCCAAAAAATAGTTTTTAATTATTTACACGCAAAAACAAAGATCAATTTTTTTCTATACTAAACGGGGATTTTAAAAAAGGTTTTTATTTTAGGGAAATTTAGTAACGTACCATTTTTCTTCAAAAATAATTACCTTAAACCCCTTATGAAGCCTTGAATCTTTAAATCGCGTCAACCCTTTGTGGCGAGCTTGGTGTAGAGGCTAACATACCAGCCTCTCTCCGCAGAGACCCAGGTTCGAATCTCGGAATCGTATATCGGCATTTGAAATCGGTCGTCACCTCACAGATGGCAATGTCAAACCACTGTATAGTATTATGCCAATTCTAGGTAGCAGTTATTTAAAAAAATTAATATCCGTGGTGGCACTACCGCGTTGTCTAAAAGGTGCTGTGAAATGCAAAACTGCATGTTTCAGTGCTTGGACAACGTTGACGGAACTCGAGAAAGATTGGTTAAACATCTAATAACCCAACACTCAGGGTACACTGGTATTTAGGCATAAGCCTTCGTAAGATGTTACAAAGATTAAACCCTAACCTAGCCCAGCCAACCATATACGTTATAAAAAAATCTACATTTACGTGTTTAATTTTTTTAAAAATAAATAACAGTAAATACATACCATTTAGTTACCTGTTTACATCTGGTTGGCAGGTATTGTGCTCAAGAAAAGATAGCCAACCGTCTCGTGGCATTATCCACATATTCTTAACTTTTCATTTATATAAATTAAATAAAGAAAATTTTGACGGTATTCATGTCAAAAATTTCAATTATATAATTTCTAATTACACTATATTAGCCAAGGATATGGATTACCAACCACATAGAAATTTATTTATTTACAACTAATTATTGTTAAAAAATATTTTAACAGAACAAAGGATAAGGGGTCCATTTATATAGCCGGATCTTGAACTTTAAGTAATATTGATGTTTCTACATTGACTTAAAAAGAAAAATTGGTAAATAAAGTTAAAATAGTCCTAACCTGTTTGGCACCGCACTACATAAACGGACGTGCGCTCTAGAATTTTACAGACGGCCCGAAAATATTCAATGTTTTTTAACTGCTAAAAGTTCTCTGCAGTGCTGCCATGCTGAGTTAGCATGAATATCCTTGACACGGTTCTAAAATATTCCTTTATGGCGTATTCTAGAAACAAATCTAAGTTCCCTAAGATGTTTAGTCCTTTTGTTAGTTGAATTAACAAGATTTCATATATTAGTTTTAATTAAAATTAGGTTATTACTTTCTTTATTTATGTTGTCTAGAAACATTTACCTAATAAAAGTAGCGCAACCGCTTGGTGGCAAACAGGGGTGCGAGAGAAAAAGTGAACAAGGTAATGAAAGTTAAAATACTCAAAGTTATAAAACTAGTAAATATCAATTATAGGAAGTATTGCCTATAAAAAATAAAGGTTT
This sequence comes from Listronotus bonariensis, assembly GCA_014170235.1. Taxonomy (NCBI): domain Eukaryota; kingdom Metazoa; phylum Arthropoda; class Insecta; order Coleoptera; family Curculionidae; genus Listronotus; species Listronotus bonariensis. The sequence goes on along the minus strand of JACEGR010003750.1, from coordinate 86,337 downwards.
CGTTTTACATTAAATATCTATAGGTGTTTATACACCATTTTTTAAGTGCAAAAATATTGCAAAGTACAAAATAAACACATATTTATTGTTAAGGACGTATATGGCATTTAGACTAGCTTTAAAGTCGCTACAAATCCCCGTTTTTACTTTAAAAATTTCTTTCTTCCTTTGTCAATAAAACTCCTTGAAACAAAAGAAAATCTTTAGTTTCTGGCAACACTGGCTGAGTGGTTATACAAATGCTTTCAGTGTTGCCAACCCCATATTTGATTTTGACTATTGCAAACATTTGGTGTTTTGTGAATTGCGCTTGTCCAGGATTGTACTGCAACACTTCCAATGTTGGGTTAAAAATTTTTGCACAGGTATATTAAAAATATGTAGGGACCGGTGTCTTATAATAATAATTGATAAATGGTGTATTATATTATTTTGATTGTACAATTTGATAAATAATAAAAAATTGTCCAAATTATACAGGGTTTTTATATAACAAAAAATAGCCTGACAGTTTAAATTTTAAAACACCTAGTATATTTATTAGTACTGTCAATAAAATTTGTGTATTCAAACAAACATTTTTTACACTAGGTTTCTTTTTGTATCTTGTACATGGGCGTGGTTATTTCGTATATAAATATAGTGGGGCACCCTGTATACTCCACATGGATATGCGTGTTGTAATTTACGCAAGCGATTTGATAAAATAGGTGTTTATTTTATTAATCTGACAGCGCCGTGTTCCCAAGGGAGTGCTATCCGAGATAACCCCTTTGAAAGCTTCGTTCGTACAATGAGGTTATAAATTAAAACTAGCTGAATATCATGCCACATGCGTTTTGTATCGCTGTATATCACTGTTGTTCTGTATTAGCTTTTAAATATTAGAGAGTGTTTGCCTGCCATGACATACAGCACAAGTTAATATATGATGGGGCTAGTTTCAAAGTTTAAAATCTCCAAGATTAGATTGGTATGTTATAACGAAAAGAAAAAAATGAACAACAAACCTATACATTAAACGAATTGCACTCACTCTGTTATGGATGTATTAATGGCCTATAAAGTGATTGCTTTAAAGCGCTAAGAAATAAAACTATTGGAACATTTATTAGGGTTGTGCGAATATCGTTCCAGTCAAATATTAATATTCGATTCGAAATTCGAATCAAATAATTTGAATTTCAGAATTATTCGAAATTCGACGAATACTTTGAAAAATTTCGAATAATTCGATATTTTTAAATAATTTAGGAATACTGCGAATTATTATTGACTAATCATTAAAATATGATTGGATTTTCAATGTTATCGAATTAAGATTCCATAACATCCGGCATCAAAATATTCTACTGACCCATAATATCCTTTTTGATTGATTGATTGAATTAATTATCCGGAGGTGATAATTGCTCAATTTTTAAATATATTTATCTCAGACAGTAACAGAAAATTAAGATACCATTAATACTAATATATGTACTAGCTAAGAGATCGTTGATCTTTTCAATTCATTTTATCATTTAAAATTTTTAATTTTCTCTTAAATAAAAATATATGATAAAAAAAGCTAAAATGCTTAACTCAAGAACACCATCCAAGAAAAATACTTTTCTTAAATTAAAACAAAAGAACAAAATTCTTAATCTAAAATAAATATTTGAGAACAAAAATGGCTTTTTAGCTCAAGAATTAAGAATTTATTGTTCTTGGATCTAAAAAATTATTAAAATATATTGTTATAAAAATATATATAAATGTAATTAAAGTTTATGGTTTAAATAAAATTTATATTATTTGTCGAAATTATATTTAAATATCAAACATAACAAATCCTACATTCAATATTCTTAATAATTCGCGATCACTACAATAATTCGAAAAAAAAATCGAATTATTTAAAATTTCTCGAACAATTCAAATTTTCGAATCATTCGGGAAGCTTTTGAATAATTTGAAGTTACGAATTATTTGATTTAGGTATTAAATCGAATATTGACATTCGATTCAATACGAATAATTCCTTAAGTTTGAATTATTCGCACACCCCTAATATTTATCTTACTGTTGTATTGCGCGTATCTATTGAGACCAAGTTTGGAGCAGATATTCAAAAACACATGTAGTTTTGGCCAGAGTTTAAAGGGTTCAAGTTATATTATATGTATTTTTGACCAAAAGGCTGCAGTCGCGTATATTATTATAAAAGGATATTATTTAATAACTTCATGGTTAAACGAATAAAAAATTTGATACATATTTTTAGTGAATTAATAAAGTGTATATTAGTCCGAAATTTATTTAATAAATTTAAAAAAATAAATAACCAGAAGTAACCAAGACTCCCCATTTAAAGGTACGCGCACATACGTCGGCATCAGACGGACGGTACGGATCGGAAAAAATGGTTTTAATGAAATAAATGAAGCAGTGCACTTATGTGCTGGCCATTTGCACCGGATTTAAAAAAAAATGCGAAAAAATAGCAACTTGAATTAAAATCCTGCCATTACCATTTTATATATGCGATTGAGCTCAGAAATTGATTATTTACAAGAATTTAAGCCGATTCCTATCGGAGTGTTTTAACCCAGTGGCTTTATACCATGGATAAAAAGGCACTAACTTTCAATATTTACCCATGGTTATATCCATGACTTGCATGTGCATGTGTATCATTTAATTCCACCAAAACTATTTTTTCCGATCCGCAGCCTCCGTCCGATGCCGACATATGTGCGCGTACCTTACACTCTGTCTTTGGTAGAAAATATTCGAGTAATATCAAGTAACAAAACACCGAAAACAGATTACCAATTATTTTAAAGAAAAACTTGAGATAAAAATTCAACAATTCACCAGAACTACTTTATGCGTTGGTAACAAACAAAATAATGTAAAAGCAAGGTAGATATGATGTTATTACATTAGTTTTGGAGGCGTATTTTTGTCGAGGCCTTTTATCGCTTATAAAAGTATTAGATATTTAATTTAATAAAAATTAGGTAAATCCGATCATAAACGTTCTATAGGATGTACGGGCATCCTTGGTTAAAAATGTGCTTTTATTTATCTGATTCTTTTTCTTGAGCAGGTAAACGAGGGAAATCACACCCGCCGGTTGTATTAAAGGGTGTTAATGAAAATTGTATACTTTAAAACAAGGCCCCACATATATTATTTAATATACCGGATCAGCTAAATTACAGAACACATAGGCAATGTGAGGAAAAAAAGGCCATCTAAGGTGAATACCTGTATGTCAACATTTCTGATTGGATTAGTCACATACTAACTTTGTTGTTGCTTTACTGGTCGATATCCTGAAACCTACTTGCTTAACCAGTATAGGAGAATAGTTTTATTAAATTTTGATACACCCTGGATTGGATTGCAACTAGTGACGAGGCTTAAAAATAACAAAGATTTAGTTTAATTTATTAAATAATAAAAATTGTGGCATCTATTCATATGGTTATCATTTAAAACGTTGATTTAGAATAACGGCATATTCTTATAATACTAAAAATAAGTTTTACTTATACAGGGTGATCATTTTTAAGTCGGCACTATTGCTAACTTCCTTATTATTGGAGATAAGAAATTAAGAGTAAATTAACAAAGTAGTAGTATTTTTTTACTGATTAATGTTCTGCCAACAGAAAAAAGGTTGAACATCGAGTTTTATTACCTTTCAAAAAAAAAAAACTCTATATGTGTTTTATCCAAATTTTCATAGTTTCGGAAATTTGGCCATCCTCAGGAATTTAATACCTAACTGGCATTTTTAAATAAACTCCCCATATATTGCATCACCATTAAATGGATATTTTCAAAATTTTTTAGAAAATATCACATTTTATATGTCTATCTCCTATGGTCTTAAAAATATGGCCATACAAATCTAAAAATTATGTTAAATTTTCATTAACCCTAGAGCTCTAAGCTATAAGCACTAATTTTAGTGTCAAAAATAAAATATACGTTATAATTATTTACTATTTTTTGGATTTGAATAGCCCAATTTCCAAAACTATAAAAGATAGACATATCAAATGTGGTATTTTTAAAAGTTCTTTAAAATATTTTTTTAATGATGATGCAATATGCAGGGTGTTCTATTTTTAAAATGCCAGTTTACTATCAAATTCCCAAGAATGGCCATATTTCTGAACCTATTAAAAGTTGGATATAACACATGGGGACTTTTTTAATGCTCGGGACTTCTTTAATGCTCTTTAATAAATCTTTTAAATAGTGATATAATATACTATTACATATTACATTTTAAAAATATTTTTAAAATGACTCGAAACCGCGATGTGCAATAGTGCCGACTTACAAATAATCATCCTGTATAAGCATCATTAAAGCATTAGCTGCTTGCGCTGTGACAAAACATTATTTTTTAAAGTAAGAAAGAACAAGATTGCATTTTTTTCTTAGCCTGCCTAGGATTGTTTTTACTTTTTAACTAAATTCTCTTTTTTGATTTCGACTCCACTTTGCTTATTTTGCAAGTTAGCGCTTTTTACATATTTCGTAAAATAACAGGTTTGGTAAACTTCTTAAGTTGCTAAATAAGTGTTTATTTTATTAATCCGACTGCGCCGTGTTCTCAAGGGAGTGCTATCCGAGATAACTCCATTGAAGCTTCGTTTGTACCAGGAGGTTATAAATTAAAACTAGCTTAATATTATGCCACATGCGTTTTGTATCGCTGTATATCAGTGTTGTTGTGATTTAGCTTTTAAATATTAGAGAGCTTCTGCATGATGTAGCCTATAATAGGCAAGTAAAAATATAGTTTTTTAAATGTTAGGGCATATTTTTAATAACTATTGTCACACCCTGGATTAAATTGCAACTAGAAACTTGACTTAAAATAGAAAACTTAGAAACAAACAGTTATTTTATCAATTTATAAAATACTAAAAATTTTAACGTCGGTTTATTTAGTTATTATTTAAAATGTTAATTTAGAATAACAGTATATTCTTAATATTCTAAAGATATGTTGAACTTTCTAGCGTCATTAAAACATCAGCTACTTGTGCTGTAGTCAAATATTTCTCTTTAACGTAAGAAAGACAAGCTAATAAAACTATCTCCCATAGCCCGACCATGATTATTTATACTTTTCGACTAAATTTAATATTTTGATTCCACATCACTTTGCTATATTTTAAAGTTAGCCATTTTACATATTTCGTAAAACTATAGGTTTGGTTACTCCTTTAGTCGCCATATTGCAAAGAAGGTAAATGTTGTTTAATTTTAAATTAGTTGACTTTATGCAATAAGTTTGTGAATTTTTTAAGTTCGCACTATATGTATTTTTTTATATTAATTTTTTGGTGTGTTTATTTAAATTTGCGCCATATGAAAAATTATTGTTAACTAATACCTACGATGTTATTATTTATATAAAAACCCTGCATGGTTTAAACACCTTAAATGTAACTATCAAATTTTAGTTTTTCTTTCAGAGGTATAAGTAAAAAAGTACCGTTATTTTGATATAATTAAAAATTATTACAAATTAAAATACCTAACAATTATCCAACCTTGTGTATTATTATTATTTTTTTTTTTATCTGTATCAATAGCAAAAATTGAAGTTGATACATTAGTGCATACCTTATTAAAAAAATATGTAAAAAAAGTTTAAGAATTAATATAACAGCGAAAAATCACTAAACTGCTTGTCATCGCATAAAAATCTGCAAAAACAATGAAGATAAAAACCTTGACTGCTTATAATTTTCTTTCAGTACAAGGTTGCATCTGTCAAACACAGTCCGAGCTGGAGATGCAGATTTTCACACTAGCCAAAAGTTTTTTTCAGAGCTAATTAGGATTACTAACCGCAGACAGCAGTATTTTCAAAATATTTGGTTTTTATCAGTATGGTGTAGAGGACCACAAAACATTTTAAAAATCCCTTATATAAACGAACTAAACTTAAATAATTATTTAAAAATTATTAGGCAAAAAGTACTAGGATTACTATCTATTCGGTATTGTTTCATTGTTTAATAATTTAGCTTATAATTTTCAGTATATTATATTTATGTATTGTACTTAAAAAGAAAAGTCAAGGGTTGGCTTGGTGAGTTAAAGCGCTGGGTCGTTGTCCAAAATAATTATAAACAAGTGTGGTGAAAAATTTAGTGGTAAGCCCAACAACAGAAAGACCAAGTGCAAAATGTATCGACGCCGAAAGTCAGCCACCAAAGGACCAAGACGCCTGAACACACTTTACGGTGTTCCTCACAAGCACAGAAATGGAACCCATCCATTTAGAAGGGTTGAATATCTTTCTAGGTAAAGCCGTGTTCTTAAGTTGTCGTAAATAGGACTGTGGTTCGAAAAACATGTTAAGTTGTAGGTCCCGTCTAGCTGACATCACCTAGACGTAAAACAACAGCGCACACAATAAGCCGAGCGGCTTTCAGGGCATGGATTATCTCGGCACTTTTCTAACGTGTAAGGTCTATGGTACCTAAAGAGTTCTGCACTTCCTTTTTTAGTTATTCACACAACGTTTTCAGCAGTTCTTTCGCTGCCTGTTTTTAAGGGTAAACGAATGGGACTGTCCGAAACATTGTGAATAATAAAGACAGGGAAGTCCAGTGCAACTACTAAATCATTGTCTACCACGTTCAGATATTTATGTATACTTTATCTAAAACTAAATTCGTTGCACGTCACTAACCAGCAAATTTGACCTGTTTTCAAGTTGCCATGAGAATCTGAGTTTTGTTGAAAAAAACAAAGCATTTTTCGGTTTAAAAATTTGTTGATTTTAGTTAATGTCAATTTTCATTACACAAATAGAGTAATAACACAAAAAAATGAAAGAATAATTTTATTTGTAAAAATTCAGGTATTACAAATTAAATATAGCATAGATTTATCCACTAAAACACTGAATACCTATTAACCGAAATTCATTGAAACTAACTTCCCTTACTGCAGCTACAGGCAACAAAGGTCCATTATCGCGTTCTTGATCAAATTAAAGCCTATTAAAGAAGCAACAAGCTCCTTGCATCTCCTGTTTAACTGCTTCGACATTTTTATCTATGTTTGTTCTTAAAAGAACAGATTTAAATCACTACAAAAACCAATTTTAAATCTTTAAAAGGTACGAAACTGCTAATAACGATCAATACGTTAAAAAAATTAAAAAATAAGCCAAAGAATTAAAAAACTAATAAATAAAGAAAGAAATAATGAAATCGATCAAATCAACGTCAAAAAGCACTGTCAACGTAACAACATTGCATGATTAGGTATCAGAATAACCAACAGGATAGGCTAAAATGCACTAATATCATAGATATTCATGTAATGATGAAGAGTACCTATTATTTATATATCTATCTCTATCTAATATATATGGCTAAAAAGAAATAACAAAATCAAATTTGATAGAGATTGTAAAGCTTTAATATCACATAATGATTATATTTTTGTTCGAATGGTATGAAATTTAGTAACCTAAAGTTTTGACGACGTGCAATGGATTTAGTTTAAGAGGAAGTATATGTTTAAAACGCTAAGCAAAATTTATCAGCGTGCTTGTGAGAGATATTTACTGCACCAAATAACATGATCTTTTTTTTATTCATCCTTTGGTTACTTACAAGACTATTTTTTAAATGTTTAATTTTTTATTAAGTTTAGAGGTGTTAAATCTAGTTTTTTAAAATAATTGTTTAGTTTTTTAAAAGCAAGCAAGTAGTATATTTTTTGTTCATGTTTCCACAAATGATTTTGTTTTGCTTTTATTAACACATTGTGCCTTCAGATGGTAGTATTATTATAGGCTTGTCTATATAATAAATTTAAATATCACAAAGGTCTAGTATTAAGATAAAGTAACCTATTGTCATTTTATTTCATAACAAAAATACATGTATACGCATTTAAGTGCAAAAGCAAATAAAAAACAAAATATGCCGCTACAGAAAAACTCAAATATAAAAGTGCCCGTGTAACATGACAAAATAAAGACTTACTTTATTTCTATAGCTGCTTATTATACTTTAGACAATTTGGCAAGTGAAGCGTTTTTAATTTTATTTATGCACGCTTTTATATGGTTTTTATGGACTGACAACATGAGTTCATTTCAAACAAAGAGAAAAGAATAGTAAAAGAAATATATGAATATGCCAATTGTCAGAAATAAGTTTCTTTTTATTAAAGAAAAAGCAGGCAAAAGCTTTGTTCAAACTGTTTTAGCAGGTAAATTGTTTTATTATATTAAACCTAGTTTAGTTTATTACGTAGGATTTGTATTTCTCAGTAGTTTATTTTAAAGGGAATTTATTTAAATTTTTGCTGAAAAACAAAATGATTTTTTAAAATTTTCAACAGTTAAAAGAAAAAACTTCTGGTTTTTTATTTAGCAGGACTCTTTTCCTTGACGAGTTTTACTTGCTCCACATAAAGTCGAGAGTGGTGAATGAGGCTAGAACGTAACATTCTGTTGCTTAATAACATAAAAAGCAGAAAATTTCTTAGCTATCGAAAAACGAATATTTTATATTATTTTCTTTATTAAAGCGACAGTGGGGAAATTTCTTCATCTGTCTTATATCTTACTCGCCCGGCAAAACTTCATCTCAAGTTTACCAAGTGCAATTTCATTACGGCATTAACGGTAAAATTTATATCTTACTGTAGAATATCGACAGTTGTTCTCTAAAAAAATTCTTGCTTTCTGTGCACTGGCGGCTAGCGACACCAATTTTACTTTTACTCCGAGTCCCTTGCCTGCGCTTTGCGTCAAATATCTACATAGTTTATTTTTTAAATAATTTAATTTTTTTATTAGTTTCATTTTACGATGTTTTTGATTCACTCAATTGCTAAAATAATTGTATTTATATTTATTTAGAGATTATTGAAATGTGCATGCAACTGTTTTTAAAAAGGTTTTAAAAGTTGTAAAATTTATTACCTGCACGGTCTGATTCTTCTTAGGAATGCAAGGAAAGAAAGAGTTAACACAGTACATGGGTAGAATTATAGAGCGTGTATTAGTCTCTGGTTTAATTATGACATAAAAAAGATTTAACTAACCAGAGCTAACCATGACCCTCCAGTTATACTCTCTTTCGGTAGAAAATATTCGAGTAATATCAAGTAACAAAACACCGATAACATAAGACAGGGTATAGGTAGGGGGTCATGTTGAGTTCTGGTTACTTACATTGTTTTTTTCCCTTTATTAAACCTAAGACTAAAACATACTTTATAAATTCACTTAATAATTGTACCAATTCATTCTTTGTTCCTTCATAAATAGAATCAGATCGTGCGGGACTTACGGAAAAAAAACACGCAAAAATTGTCATGTGATTTCGAGGTTAGAAAACTTTACGTTTGGCGCATGCGAAGGACTTGAAGCAGAAGAGAAATTTGGATAGCGAGTCGCCAGTCTTTCTGTGCTTCCTTAGATCCGGTACAGTCACATAAATAAGTTTCGTAAGATTGGCAAAACGTGTCAGAGAAAATTGTCCTGATAAATAACATAAAAAGCAGAAAAAGTAGATAATTATTCTTATTTATTTTACAATTTACTTGCAATTTTTTAAATAATTATACTAAAACTAGATATTTAAAATCTAATTTATTTAAAAATATTAGGTTATTAAAATATTTCATAAAGGCTTAATTAGAGCCTTAAAGGATTCAAATTAAACCTGTGTGCAAAGCAAGGATAATAAAGGGTCTCAACTAGGATTTAAATTTTAAGTACGGAATAACAAGCTTGGTTACCCTTACTTGGTTTTCTTTAAATTTAAAGAAAAAATGTTAAAATGGGAGTATTAAAACTTTCCTATTCACTGAATAGAATTAAGTTAAGTTATAACGAAATTTATAGCCAAGAATTAGCGGTACAGCTGGTTTCATGAAGCATTTTATTCTGCCCTTAAATTAAATTAAGTAAAAAGTTTACAAAGTGTGCACGTTTAGGTACAAGTAAAATTTATTATGTATTATTTAAATTAGTGTTTGGACTACAGATTATTACACATGCTAAATTTTTTCTACAAGCTTCAATACAAAAATGCTTTAGTTTGAAGGGGCCATACCATTTTTCTTAATTAGGTTGTCAGGACAATTAAATACATTTTTTTAAAGGAAAGGTTAAGTGTTAACTTTGTCGTTACCGTTGTTAAGAATACATCATACAGGGTGATTCAAATCTTTTAAAAATAATGAATATGTTTTAATCACTTTGTATGAAGTGGTGTAAAAGGAGCTAATTAAATATGTTATTATAAAATATCAAAAATAAATAAGGGAATAATTTATTTACAAATGTGAACATTTGCTTTTAATGGCACACCATATGGGAAAATTAAAAATTATTCCTTTTTCAAAAACTGTTATTTACCCATAGAATGTATTGTTTACATTAAATAACAACGATTACGCCAAAGATATAGCCAAAACTTGTTCTAACATTTTTTTGTTTTGACAACTTAATCATTAAAAAGATATGGTCATCTAAATTAAAATATTTTTGCACTAGAGCTTAAGTAAAAAATATAGCATGTGCGTTTATTTTGTTGGGAACTGTATGCAAAAACTATATTTTTAAAAGTTTGTTTATTACACGTCATTATAAAACTATTACTTATACTACTTTTATGACTTAGGTTGCCTAACTTTGGTAATTAGGCAAAAAGCTGCATTTTAAAAGAATCGCGACCATTTACTCCATGAAAGAATTTAAAATGGGTAAACCTTTATTATTTTTCTAAAACGTTTTAATTAACCTGCATATTCCTACTTGAAGCTTTAACACCAGCAATTTCACATATTTTAAATAACATTTTTTTCTTTTTAAAAAATACATTTTGTCATTTTGTCATTATTTGTTTTTAGTTTTAGTGTTTTTTTTTATTATATACTTGGTAACAAAAAATATACTATATAAATATTTAGTTTATTTAAAATTAAAATATTATTTATAAAATATTTTTAGATTTTAAAGTGAAATGTGAAAAATACAATAAAAATATAAGACCATAATAATTTTTTCCCCATTTTTTTATTATAGAATTTTCTAAAAAAAAAATAATAAAAAATATCCAGTAGAAAATTTTGTAAATGGCACTGGCAAGAGGCTTATGGTAGTATTTTATATAGAGGTACCCTTAAACTATCTTTTATTATTTAAATTTAAAATTACTTTATTATAACTAATATTTTACCGTTACAACTTTTCTTTAAAAAGACAAATGATTTTAATAAAAAAAATACTATTTGTACTACGTTTTTAAAAAGAGACACCTATTTTAAAAAGGCACGTATTACTGCATTTTATTTGATTAAGAATGCTGGATTTATTGGCTCATTTTCAGCGTTACCTAAAAAGTTTTCTAATGTTTTAAAAACTGTTAAATGACGAAAAACAGTATAAATGATTACTACTGTAGAAGCGGACAACAGGTTAATTCGTTTATTATTTAACCACCAATAAAGGTACATGTCTTTGCTACTTCTAAATACTTACCCAACTAACCAGTACAGAAAAAAAAGAAAAGAAGAAATGAAAAAAATATATATATAGTTTTTAAAACTAAGTTTAAGTTACTTTTTGTTTTGTCGAAAAAGTCATGATCTACTATTTTAAAAAACCCATTTTTTAAATGTATTTTCTTCTGTAGCTTAGTTAAAATTTGAAATAAAAACAAAGTGTCAAAATAAAACTTGCACATAAATATCTTCTTAATTTAAAAGTTAAATCCAATATTTACTGTAATAAAGCATTTTTCAGCTACCACAGTTCTTAATAATTCAAACACCTATCTTTTTTCTATAAAAAAATATTTGGGTTTTTATTTTTAAAAGTATTTTATAACGTTAAAATTTATGGTATTTAAAATATGAAAAATTTAAAAAAAATAAACTAAATTGATTTAAACAAATAACAAGAACTTAAAATTAACCGGAAGAAATAAATTAAACTACTAAATTACTACCATAATTATTAAAATAGTGTTTTAAATTAAACTAAGTTAAAAGAGGAACACTATAATAGTAGAAATATTTATTGACACGCTGTCAAAAGAAGTAATTTTCCACAACACTAGCTTAGTTGTTTTGTGGCCAACTAGAAAAACACACACATTTAAAAATTATTATGTCCAACATTGCGATATTTTATAATTTTAAGTATTTTCTAATTTACATCGTTGTTAAGATTACAAAATGCCTTTTTAAAAATTTCATAGCCAACTGTGGTTTCCATTTTAAAAAGTGTTGGTTTATGCCAGCTGAAAAACGGACCACTACAATAAATATTGAATGGCTTCTATCTAATAAAAAATAATTATATCTACAAGTTTTTATTACACTTTTTTCTATTTTAAAATTTAACTATGCTATAAAAGAATAATGATTTTTGGAATAAGTCGTTTTTTTTTATCTAGGCATAGATTTTTTTGGCGAAAACAAAAAGTGGTTCAAACTAAGCTCTAAAAACTGCATTTTTTCCATTTCACCATCTCTGTAGCTGCAGCGGTTTCAAAGAATACTGTACTTAGACCAAAGACTTTACAATAGGGCCGAGTTAACCCATGCATTGAAGCCGCTTGGCATATCTGTTTGCGTATAATGTCAGCCAGACGGGAGCTACAGCATAACGTGGGTTCCGAGCCACGGTCCTATACGCGACAATTTAAGACCTCGTCCACACCCAGGAGCACTAACGGACCTACCAACTGATTGAGGTCCGCATATCTACGGTTGCGCAGTACAGGGTAAAGTGTGTCCTTGCTGGCTATTAGCTTCGATACATTTTGCACTTTGTCTTTCTTGTTGAGCTAACCACTAAATTTCTGACCTTGGTCGCCCGCAGGATTCGAACCCACCTCACGTCGGTTATGCGCTCAACAACCCGGCCCTTTAACACTCTAGGCCAACACCAGACTACTGTACTACTGTAACATCGAAAAAATATTACCCTGTATAATAAACAACAATATTAATATAAAAACGTTTTGCCTAAGAGCTGTGTTCAAACTTAATTAAAAATTACTTATGCAATTTAAAAGTGCTTAATAAAGTTTTAATTGCTTTCGCTAAATTTGATAGCTTTATAAACAAAGATTTTTTAGCATTTGGGTTGAAATATTTTCCTTACACTAAAATAATAAATTTTTAATTTAAAATAATAAAATAAATTAATTTTAGTGCAATTAACTAAACTAATGTGAAAATGCATTAAATGAAAATGAAAATATTATTAGTACCTCTTGACCAGGAATTCAATCAGTATTATACTGATTGATTTTAAAAATCGATCCGTATAAACCCCTTATTGTAAAAATTGTAAAAACTTGCAATATGCAAGTAAATTGGCAATAAATGTAAAGAACAATGTTCTTCTTAATTTTTATTAAATTGTAAATTTGAATTAAAAGACAATAAATTTAATTTTTATATTATTTTGGGTTTAGTTATATACAATATTATAAAAAGTAAATACACTTATTTCTGTTAAAAAGTTCATCTTGATATTATTATTAAATAGTTTCATGTACCCAAAAAAGTACCAAAAAAATCCATCTTTTTTTTTGGTACATCTGGTAGTCTCATATAGGATTAATTAAAATAGTTTTTTTTAATCAAAGTTTATTGTTAGGAATCAACTGGCAATTGTTTGTATAGGCAACGGCCGTATTTACCAAGCTCTGACAAATATTTATCAGACTGCTTTTTGGGTAAGTTTCTATGCAGTCATGGACAACTCGGCTAAACATCTTTTTTTTGGGTTTTTTAACATTTAATTTGTGAGCTTGTCAGCTGTGGTTTCTATTTTTTTAATGGATAATATTAAATAAGAGTAAGCTGCTCCAAACTAATATATGATGCGGCTAAAACAATTTAAAATATAAAAATTCAATTGTACTTTTCGCCGAGGGTCTAATTCGTCCTTAAATTTTAGAGGTGAGTCACACCCCTTTAGTTGATATTTTATTTTTAAGATCGGATAAATTTTATCATTATATTTCCTTAGTATAAAGTAACTTGCTTTTACAGATAAATAAATATTATGCTAAAGATAATAATAAAAATAAGTATATCAAATGCAGTTTTTTAAAAGGCCTCTGAAATATCTTTTTACTATCTTTTTACTAGTGATAAGAAAACAAAACATAAGATAACAAAAATTTGATTACTGGAATCTGATTTGGGAATTACCAAACTAACCTAACAAACTAGTATTTTTATTTATTTTTATCATAAAAAATTAAACATTTAAAAGAGGTTTAAAATTATAACCAGGTACACAAATATTTTTGTCTTTTTTAAAAATGTATGTTTTTTTTTAAATAAAAAGGTTAATAGAAATAAAAGGAAAAAAGTTTAAAAAAATTAAAAATTTAAAATGGAATAAATTGCCAAAAAGAATGTGTCAGTGTGTTTGAAAATTTGGGCCAAAATGTAACATTTGGCCTTTTCTATAGAACACCCAATAATAAAAGGGTATTTGTGTAAAAAAATAAATAAAAAATAAAATAGAAAATAAAATTAAAAACAAAGAAATTTTACCGTCTCTTCTAAATTTCGTAGTTATTTTTGACTTTTAGTTTTGTTTTTACATATTTTATCTTGCAGTATATTTTAAAGGGTATATAGCTAATACGACACTCGGTAATACTAGATAATTGAACAAGAGCAGTTTTGTTGCATAAATTTTTGTATATAACTGCTCAATCAACAATTTACTGTATCCAAAAATATTTTGTACTTGCCTACCTTTTAAATAGTCCAAAAGTATACATTATAACTGACATTGTAAAATTTAGTACAAAATATTAATTAATTAGAAAAGTTTAGGTATGCGATTTTTAACTTTACAAAAATTGCAGTATAAAATAAAAGTTTAGCTACTTTAAAAATATTAAGAAAGATCCGCATAGACTCGTAAAATAAAGACGGAAGTCATATTCATAAAAATTGTGTTAAATTAAATAAAGTAACAGTCGTACTCCTAAAAATTATGTTAAATAAAATAACACATTAATCGTTATCTAACAAATTATGTTACCCTCTATGAATAATGAAGAGTTTCCTATTTTTTGTTTAAATAATTTTTTTTTAAATATATATAAAGGGTCATCCAATAAAAATGTCCCATCTTTAACAGCGAATTGTGTTCAAATTCTTTGCGATAATGTTACCATATTTTGCATATGTTTACAGTCAGTTTAAACAGATGATCATAGAGGGATACATAATTCCAGAGCGAGTACAAACTGTTAAAATAATAATTATAAAAAAGGGTTTTTACCCACCAAAGGCGCATGTTAGTGAAGTCGCTTAGTCACCAAGATTTTGTGATTTAATGCCCCTTGTCTTTTTATGGGGGTACTTGAAAGCCTGGGTATAGGGCAATAAAAAGGATTTACCGAACAACATTGAAATAACTATAAATTAAATTCAAGTTTCCTTATGTGAGACTAATCGAAAAAACTAAATATTTCGAATTCGCGCTACTTAACGAAGTGGTGACCATTTGCTAGACATACTGTTTTATACTTAACATGTTTTGACATATAAAAATAAAATACAATAATAACATTTTCTTTAGTTGTTTTATTTCATTTAAAAGTAGGACACTTCTATTGGATGACCCTTTAAATACATTTTAGGGACATCGTGCTAAAGTTAAAGAAAAACAGGAATTTCGTAATTCAGATTTTAAGAAAAACGATTTATGGTCCTGTCTAAAATTACCAGTATGTTGTATTGTCAAAAGAAAGCTATTTTAGTGCAGAACTTTAAACTAAATAAATATATTACTTTTTGATTTTAAATGTTAAAAATGTCCTTAATTGTCTCTTGTTATTTTAAATACAAATTTTAATTTTGATAAAAATAAAAGTTACTAAATATAATAAAATGTGACACTAGCCATTGAAGTAAAATTCTTTTGGTTTTTGTAGCTTCATATCCAAAGATGATTTTAAAGTAAAAATATTAGTGGAATTTGTTTTTTTTTCTGAGGTAGTCTTTGTTCGCCATTCTGATAAAAGGCAATATTGTACTATAATATTTTATACCTATAACAAATGGTTAAACAATTATTTAAAAAACAACTAAAGAACGGGGACTATCATGTATCACTCTGTTGATAAAAATTGTTGTCTGAAAGTTAGTTTTACTTAGATGCCTTAGTAAAGCATGTTGACACTTGCAGTTGGAGAACCACATAAATAAATAAGCAATAAACAGCGTTGCGTTAAGTAACAACAGTTATATGCATTAAAATAATGAATTCTTTTAACAAAAATATAAAATTCTTGAACCAAGTTTTTCGAGAATATGCATTTCGCGCTATTATCTAACATGACTTGTTTATTTACCTTATTGCGGATATAAAAACATTTTGGTCCATCTTTTATTACAAATTTTTATTTTACAGAATGATTTGATATACATGTTACAAATTCGAGGAATACCATTAGGATCTCAGAAACGGTAAGAGATACAGGGTTGGTTAAATTGGGGCAAAGTTGCACATCTTTGTGCATCTAACAATATTCCGTGTTAACAAACTAAAAATTTGCAGCCGTTCCGGAATTATCCGGCAAAAACCGAAATTTTGCGAAACGGTTTAAATTTTTTTCCCCATTTATTTGAGATATTTTAAAACTAACGACACAATAACTTTGTCACTTTTTCTTTTCTATAATATAATGTTACTAAATTTAAGATCCGACGTTTCTTTTTTGAGCCACTATAATTAACTTTGTTCTTTTAAATGGGCGGAATATTTGCTTTTAAACTTAATACAATCGTATTTTAATTATAAATACTACAATATATCACACCTTGCATTTATGCGACGTTTCAAACTAAAACACCACAATCCACTATTTTTTTCAATCAAAATTATGTTTTTATTATCAAAAATTTTTGAAAATTTTCATTCAAAGGTGCATCCATTTATTTTTATTTACTACTTTTTCTACTTCGTTTACTAATTTATTTATTCATAATATAACTAGCAAATTACAAGAATTAGGGTTATTTGCATACATTTACTTATACGTAATAAAATTAAACATTTAATTTAATCAAACGCCTCTATCAACTATATCGTAGCTTGTCAAAAGTAGGATGCAAACTCACTGTAAACCAAAATTTTGCAGGTAAGTATGAGGTTTGGAAAAAATCGCTTTTGTTATGGCAAAATGGTGAATAATGATGGTTTTGTCGGTTCGAAATGTCGCATTAATGTAAAGTGTGATATATCGCTGTATTAAGAATTAAAACACGAGTGTATTAGGTTTAAAACCAAATATTCCGCCCATTTAAAGAAACAAAGTTGATGGTGTTGGCTTAAAGACGAAACGTCGGATCTTAAATTAAGTGACATTATATTATAGAACAGAAAGAAGTGACAATGTTAATGTGTCGTTAGTCTTAAAATATTGATTCAAATTAACCAAGAAAAAATAAAAACTATTTCGCAAAATTTTGGTTTTTGCCTGATAATTCAAGAACGGCTGCAAATTTTAAAATTTTTAAAACGGAATATTGTTAAGCATAAAAATGCGCAACTTTGCCCCAATTTAACCAACCCTGTATCTCTTACCGCTTTTGAGATCCTAATGGTGTTCCTCGAATTTGTAACAGCCTGTATACAGGATGTTTTCATACTGACGGTAAGAAAATTCACATGGCCTATTCGTCAGCTGATTTTTATATAAAAAAAGGGTGCTCAAATTATTTTTTTGAAGATACAGGGTGTTAAACTTCTCAAAAACCTAAAAATTTTCAAAACGTCACCTTAATTGTAATAAAATAAGGCTAAAGAAGGTATTAAAATCACATTTTTAGATAATTAATTAATTGTATAACTATCTTATTTCAGTTTTAATAAAGAAACGTGATTTGAATGTCATCTTTAGCCTTATTTTTAAGGCTATACATGACAATGCATGTTTTATTTAAAATGGAGTTAGGTGGTTTTACAATTAAGGCGGCGATTTGTTGTTGTTATTACTTGTTTACTATTAAGAAGTTATAACACTTAATTCCTAAAAGAAAATGTTTCTTGTATGGCCCAGGATAATGTAGTTTAGCGAGTTATAGTTTTTTTTTTTTGAAAAACTAAGCAAGCTACTTAAAAATATAAAGATATAAAAAATTTGTATTTTTAGGTGTTTATATATGGATTATTGCGCTTAAGGTATGTTTTTCTTATAAAACGATTTTTTAAATTTATATAACATCAGGATTCTTGTTATAGTTTTAATGTTTGAAAAAGGCTAAGCCCGTGTGCCGAAACGTCTCAATGATGATTTTAAAAAAATTATGTAGCTCTTTTGAACATTTGACTTTAAAAAAAATATAATGTGACATTTCAACAATTTTAATATTTATTTAACTGACCTAAATCCAAGAAAATTACTATTATAAATTTATAATTTTTGTTCAAAGAATCATAAAACAAAGTATATTATTATTATTAAAATTATATTATATACAGATTAGACTACTACCTTCCTTGGTCTTTATATATACATACCTATAGAACCTGTTTATACAAAAAAAAATAACCTCTTATATTATTATAAACATCTTCTTAAAAATAATGGGTTCTTGTTACTCAAAATTACAATAAGTGTAGTTTTTGTTTAACATAAATTTCTGCTTCAATAACCACATTTGCCTACTAAATGTTTTACAAAGTAAGTTAAAGGTGTATAAACTTTTGACAACAAAGTCTTTTGACTAAAAACTTTCTTTGTATCCCCTTTGTGTAAAATTTCAACGATATAAAAGACATTGGTGAAACTGACGGCAAAACTAAATTCTCTTTGTTAAAAAACTATCGCTGAATATTGATGTTAGGCCGCATTGTAAATTTATATTGCGTTTAAAATTTTCCAGAAAGACGACAAAACTATGTATGTCGGAAAATGCTTATATATTCCCTTTTTAGGAGAAAAGCTTCTCTCCTGACATGGAAGCAGTATTTTAGTTGAGATATAATTTAAGATACATAAAGAATGTGCTTTAAAAAGCAGAAAAATAAAAAAAGCAAAGGTTATATTACTTGCTCTGATATTTGAAAAGTTTGTTTTATAAAAACATAATGATACGATAAGATTTTACTTAATTTTGTTTAGTTTTAAAAATAGGAAAAAATGTATGTTTTTAGGTGATAAAAACGCTTAACATTGCAAATAAAGTGAATACCAAAGCAAAGAGATATCCGCTTTAAACTAACCACCTGGGTAAAAGTTGGTTACTTAAAAGTACCAGTAACCCTTAAAAATAAATATTCAAATTTAATACCATTATAGGGATACAAAAAGGGTTTTAACACTAGACCTTGCTTCTTGTTTTTGTTATGATTTTTTTTTAATAAATATTTAATGCCTAATTATGATTAGGCCCTTAAATGTGTAACTTTAATTTGTGTGTCACCATACGATTTTGTACTATAGAAAATTTATTTGGTTTGCAGCAAAATAGTAAAATGCTTAAAAAACTAGTGCTATGCCAATAATTATATGGTGGCAAATAATTGTATAGTTTACCCTGGTTGTTTGTTACTAAAAAGTCCAATTTACTAATTAATTAAATTTAAAATTTTTAAATTTAAAGCAAAAATAAAAAAACAGATTTTTTTTTGTAGAAATCCTAGTTATGTCTTTTCAGAAATGAAAATCGGCTATCCTAGAATCTGGAGAAATCTTTAAG
Source organism: Listronotus bonariensis (assembly GCA_014170235.1). Lineage (NCBI taxonomy): Eukaryota > Metazoa > Arthropoda > Insecta > Coleoptera > Curculionidae > Listronotus > Listronotus bonariensis. The sequence goes on along the minus strand of JACEGR010003750.1, from coordinate 66,582 downwards.
ATTTATTTAAAAGTGGTATTACCGCCGTTACTTAAAAGTCAATTTTATGTAATTTTTTTAGAAGTGAGCAAAAAACAATATATTTTTAGTTTAGCAAAAGATAATACAATAAAATATATTTTTAAAATAAAATTAATTATTTATTAAATATTTATTCTTGGCTATATTTTTATAATAAAAATATATTCTTTAAAATATGACTATTTTTAAAACCAGCATATTATATTTCAATTTTTCTAGTTTATAAGTTACCTTCCGTAATATTTTTACGGCAACATCTTTTAAAATATGCAGTGTGTCTAAAAGGTGTACCTACCCCGTATAATACCGACTTAGTAAACAGCCGTTTACCTATGAAAACTAAAGAACATAAATAATTTTCTTAATATTATTGGTACTGTTGCAATAGTTTAAAAAATGTAATTAAATAGGTTTCTTTGTTTATTCCAACTTTAAAGGTCAGCTTTCTAATAAAGCATAATAAAACTTTTTTATACAAATATTTACATTATTTTGGCTTCCCTACCATTTATAATATTACCCTTTCAAATACCCAGTATATTTTTACTCACTGTGGTTAATTTAGTTTACTAGGTGCTAAAATTTTATTCACTAATTTGAGTTACCAAAAATAATAAATTTTACGTCTAAATTAAAAACAAAGATAAAAGGCGAAGGTCTCGTCGGACTGTAAAATTTTAAATTTCCAAGAATTTATATTTTAGTCGGTAATTTTCATTTCATAAAAACTTATTAAAGGAAAAGGATAAGTAAAACTTTGGAGAGTTAAAACTAATTTTTAGAAATAATAACCTAAAATAAAGCATGAGTAAAAAATGATAAACAAAGTTTGCTTAAAAGAATCGAAGCACCCAACGAAAAGCAAATGTTTTTTAATACATTGAAAATTAATTAAACAACTTTTTTTGCCACAACAAGTTTAAAGTTGTTTTTAAATACAAATTTGCAGGTTTACTTGTTTTAATTTTTAGGTGGTATTTGAACATTTTAGATTTAAGTAGCTCATCATATTTATTCTTAGGCCTCTTAGGCCTACGATAATAAACTAGATTTTACATGATTCTCTTTCTAAAAAACATCTATTCTAATTAACAGTAACTTAGGTATCCTCAGTTGTATTTTTAGAATTTTTATAGAAGTCTATTTCCTGAGATAATAGTTGGGCTATGGGCCAATTAAAGATTTTCTTAAGCAGTATATCTTTTAAATGGTAAGGTAGGAGTTAAAATGCAAAAAAAAATGTGACGTGGAAGTATTCGAGCACATAAGCCCTTGATATTGCGTATATTTTACGTATATCTAATAACAAAATATGTTTATCTGCCGGTAGATGTAACGTATGGAATTTTTTTATTTTCTAACTTTTAGGTAATAAAGATTTTTTTGTAACGAAACGCACAAAATATAGCCAAGAAAGTAACAAACTTTTTTTTAATAAAAAGATATATTCATAATTACAAGTTACATTAAATAAAATTAACTTAATTTTTAAATTTGTTTTTTTAATTCCACAAGCTAGTCCTCAAGACATGCGTCCAAATTAAAATAAAGAACTGCGATTTAACTAAACTAACGTTAATCCATAGGTTAATAGTTTTGAGATACAGGGTGTCAAAGTTTAAAAAATATTTCTAATTTTTTTCGAATAATATTTGATATGTCTTAAATATTGTAATAAAACTCAGTATCTAAGGGTTTTCCGACATTAGCTATTTATAACTTAGTCAACAAATTTATATTCCCAAATTTTTAAATTAAAAGTTAATTCTGTATTTTACAAAATCTGCAATTATGTCATCAGCATGTACTTTATAATAAAGGATCGAGTTTTAAAATTATTTAGGTTTTGTTGCAACCAAAAAACTTAATAATGTTTCCGAGGGATCATTTGGTACGCACCCAGCAGACCTATTAGAAGCTAGAAGTTAGTACAATATAATGAGAGCTATGGTACAATAAGCCTTTAAGCCGCATTATTACCGGACATAACGACGGCTTCCTGAGAGAAATTAAATAACGCATGTCCTAAAAGTTTTGGCACACAATATTTATCTTGGTATACGAAGAAGCTGCGCTTGAGAGTATTTGAAGGACAAACGTCTCTTTCGATATTTAAGACCATTTCTAATTAATTCCAACGATATCGTTCTCTTAGAAGATCTGTATTGCCAAGCCAGTCCCCTCGTTGATATTCCAATCTGGTTTTTGGTCTTCTCACCAATCTCTCTGACCTCTGTGCGATAAATGCACGTGGTCTTCCACTTTTGGGAGATTCAGAGATGGTATTCCCTGCTCGCACTCCGCTATTGTTCTATAAATGGTTCTGCGTAAAATGTTTTCATTCTGGAATATTCGACAGATTTCAGCTTTGGGTATCCGCCCAACTAACTTGTAGATACTTTTTCTTATTTCTAATTTATACGACATCTTAAAGCAAAAACTTCAAAATAAATAAATCTCAACTGACAGTAAATAAAGTAAATAAACTTTTGTTTTCAAAGGCAACTTGATATTATTTTGTTTTTGTTAAAATTAAAGACAATGAGTTTTGTGCCAAAACTTTTAGGACATACGTTAAATTATTTTAATTTTATTATAAATTAATATACAAATTTGTATTTTATCCAGGAAAATATTCGATTAGGCCCTTTTGCTTTCTCTTCAATTGATTAAATTTTTCCATAGCTTGACTTGGGTGTTCTATTAAAAAAATAGGATTTAACATTTTAAATGTAGAGATTTCGGCCATTACATTCTAAATCTTTTTGCTTGATATTATCCTATACCTATCTTAAACGGTATTTGAGTCAATAATTATTTTTCACATTTTTTCCAAAACTTATCTCTAATTAGATGGCTTTTATTACTTTATCTGCATTCGTGAAAACTGGAAATTCAAGGTGTACCATCTCAAGGTCATCTGCATTGGTTTTGTTAGAACATCCTGTATATTTGAGTATTTTTGGATCCGCCATTACTTTCTGAATCTTTTTGCTTGATATTATCCTATATCTATCTCTAACGGTGTTCAAGTTAATACTTATTTTTCACATTTTTTTTTAAAGCACATTTCTAATTAAATGGCTTTTATTACTTTATCTGCATTTGAAAAAAAATAAAATTCAAGGTGTACCATCTCAAGGTCCTCTGCATTGGTTTTGTATGGAGAAATTTGTTTTGAATTATACAGGGTCCCTAAAATTCGTGACTTGACCTCGAGATATAAAAATGTTGAAAAGTATTTTTTTTTAATGGAACACCCTCTATGTTATCAAAGAATCTAAAGGACCATCAAAAGCCTTTTCAAATGACATATTATGTTCCTATACCTACATGCTATGGTTCAAAGGTAGCCATGAAATGATTTTTTTTTAGTCACGAAATTTTATGACTTTTTTAAATGTAGAGATTGCTGGCCATGCTTTAAGAAATGACATCTGGTGAATTTTTCTTTGGGGATATTTTCTGTTAAAGTCATTGTTTTAGAACACCCAGCTTGGTATTAATAATATCTAGTTTGTTTTCGCTTTTACCCAATTTTCGGGTATTCTATCTTTTTATGAAAGTTTAATTAAATTATAAATAGCGTGGCAACATCCCACAAGTGCCAAAATAAAATATTGTAGCTTATGCAAAATTTTATGTCTAATTCGATTATGTAAACAAAAATAGAAATTACCATTAAAAACACTAACTTCTTTGACATACATTGTTTTAAGACGCTTTATATATATTAAATATATTAAAATAATATATTATTTTTATGACATGCACGTTTAAAAACCCTATAACTTTTATATAAAGGTATTTGTCATATCACAATTGAAATATTGAAGTTTTTCGCATAATTTGGCCACCCTGAATGTCCAATAGTTTTAGAAATATAACTACATAGATATATAAATCTAAACAATAATTTTTCTTTTACCCAGATTTACTACAAGAACTAGTTACTGTAAGCAGGAAATTAAACAATATTTGTATAATTCAAATATTTATAGGTTTTAATTTTATGTTTTAAAAATTTCAATAACCTGCGCTTCGTTTTTTGTTTGTTATTCAGTATAACAAAAAACACTTTTAAAATTAAACTTTTTTTTGTTAAATTGGGTTTAAAAATATATAACAAAGAAAGTAATCAAAAACGCTGGGACTAAATTTTATTTACCTACCACTCTTCTCGCTAATAATGCCAAAAATTTTCATTCACATCAACGATGTGAATTTTTTTATTTAGGTCAATTATCATGTTTGCACAGAACGGCGAAAATTTGCCTCGTTTTTGCACCCGTAACTTTTATATATTTGTTATTTTTTTCAATCTAAACTTTAATTATTTTTTAAAATATGTAATTACCTACTACGCAAATATTATACATAGTTTCTTTAAAAGGTCTGTACAAAATACTAGCAAGAACTCCTTAGGTTCGAATACAGCAGTACAAAGCAATTAACCTTAGTCAAAAATGGCTTCGAGTTCTCAGCATGCGCCTTGCGTCAAATGTCTAGTTTTTTTTTAAATTTAGTTGTTAAAACCCAAAAATATCCAAAATAGTACACCGCTGATTTAAAGAGACTATTCAACAAGAAGAATAAAATGTACCAGAGATTTAGGGCTTCTTGTCTCCAGACTGACTATAATCAGTATTTCTAATTGCGAAGAGAAACTAAATATCTAATCTATTTGTGCCATCTCATGTACGTTTCAAGTACTGAGCATTGTATTTATTCGAATATAAAGTACTTTTGGTCATATGTTAACACCTTAAGAAAAGTCCATGACATATCAACAACCTTCATACACAATAATGTAACTTTGGAAAGTCCTTCTTAGATCATGGAGGCATTTGCGGACCATTTTTTCTCATGTTATGTAGACTCCGATAATGAAGGACCAGAAGAGGTTTCAGAAGACCTGCATGATGTACTTACATTTCATACCTTTATATCCTCTGAAATAGTTGCGAAAAAGGAGTCTCTGGATATCGGAAAGGGACCAGGTCTGGATAGAATTGCACCCTTTTTCCTGTAGTAAAGTAATAGCTAAACCTTTGCGCCACATATTTCAAAACTCTGTTGACAAGGGTCACTTTTCGTCTTGCTGGAAGGAGTCGATCTTGTTTTCAGTATTTGAAACTGGTTTAAAGAATATAATTCATATTTATCGTAGTATAACCTTATTGTTAATTCTGCCTAAGATATTTGAATCGATCCTAACTGACGAAATATTTGCAACAGCATGGTTTGTACCAGGATCGCTCTACGACGTCAAACTTGGCGATTTACCAAAATTACTGATGTTTCTAAGGCTTTTGATTCTGTGTCCCACAAACGCCTTCTGAAGAAGTTAAATGCTATTGAAGTGTGTGGACAGTACTTAAAATGGATAGCTTCATACTTGGAAGATAGAGTTCAGCGTGTGCGGCTGGCTGGTGCTGTGTCTAGAAACATAAGGGTTACGTCAGGAGTTCCACAAGGTTCCCACCTGGGGCCAGTCTTTTTCTTGTTGTATTTTAACTTTGTTGCGTCAGCTATAAGAACGTGTCGATTTCTGCTATATGCTGACGATTTAAAAATATTTCACCGTGTGCGTAATTTAAGTGACTGTAGTGTTATGCAGAAGGATTTTGATGGACTTGTTTAGTGGTGAAGGAATAATTGTTTGTCTTTAAATATTAATAAATGTAAAGTAATAAGATTTCATAGATGTCCTATTAAATTTGACTATAAAATTAACAATACTGCAATGAATCTTCGGGAGCTTAACTTTAATAAGCACATTGACAACATTATTTTAAAAGCATATCGAATGTTAAGATTTGTTTATAGAACGTGTAAGAATATCTATGATACTAGGGCAATTTTTCTTTGTTTAATAGTCTGGTCCAATTTTCTTTGAGATTAACTAGTATTAAGAGAGCGATAGCTTTAGTATAAAAGTTAATTTTCAGTAATGTGTAGCATCGTCTTTTTTTAAATTTGTATTGTGATTTTGTATTTTTTGTATTGTGTACCATTTGCAGTTTTATACTCTGTAGTGTATATTTGAATAAATAAATAAATAAAATATTTTTACATTTTTGAAATTTCCTAGTTATTTTTAAATAGAAATTTTACATTTTTAAAAGTTTTTACGCTTACTTGATCTTCTTAAAAGGCCTTTGTAAATCCGCATCTAAGTGGCCCTGATTCTTTATTTATGTCCTTAGTTTTTAGTCTGATCGCGAATAAATTCATATCTTTAGGTTCGTAAAAAAGTTGTTTTGAAAAGTTTTCGTCTAAAAAGGGTTTCCCTTCAAAAAATAATAGTTTGATACAAAACAGTCAATTTGTTAAATTGTTTTTTTTAAATCTTTAATAATACCTACTTAAACTTTGCAATTTTATTTTTCTAACATCACCTGGGGTCTTCAGCTATACGTGCGTCCAATCATGGCCGTAATATTAAAAAATTCTTTAAGAAAATTGAGCACGTTCAAAAACTAAAATATCACATTATTATTAAGACTTGTCTCAGGAATCCAAAAATGATAAAATATACAAATTATTTTATCAATAATAAATAAAAAAAATGCATTTCTAGTTAAACCAAAAGTAACTGGAAGATAGAAAAAGGGTTAAAACTTTTTTTTCTGATACCATTTAACCATATCAAGTATTAATTTGATATGTCTTAAACTGTTTGAGGTATGGCCTATCTAATAAATTCCTTGACAGGCAGTATAGTAGGATCCCCCGAATTTCTTTGCTTATGGTTAAAAATACCGTAAATAATAATTTAAGATCCGAATCCATCTGTTTACAGGTTAAAAACGATTTTATAATAAATATAGTATTTAAATAAAGACTCTTCTACAGGGTTTCCTAAAACACCCTAAAATTTTAAACACAACCTGTATAATAGCAACACCTATTTTTAACATATTTTAAGGCTGGTTAATAAAATATGTTTGTTTAAATAATACAGAACGTACCAAAAACTTGTAATACGTTTTTAAAGCTTGAAATTTAAATGATTACCTATGGCTTTATCTATGAAATTAAAGAGAATAAAATTAGTGATATATTAGTAAAGTTGGGTAAAGAAAAAAATATAGTGCAATTATACAGGGTGTGTCAAAAATTTTGATTGTCATTTTTATTTTATTTAAATATAGCCTTGACCATGCAAACCTGTAGCAATATCTTTGTTTAAATACTATTTTTATTATAAAGTAGTTTTAATTCAGTAAACAGATAAGTGGAGGTCGCTTCCTATTCGGATCAGAGATTATTATTTTATCTCAGTATTTTGTGTCTTCGGTGGCAAATTTTTATTATTTTATATTTTTTGCATAAAAAACGTCTCCTTGGTAAATATCGGTTCTAGCACCCGTTTTTAAAATATTTTAGAATAAACCTTATATTCCACGCAATAATTTTTTTTTTTTTCTCTGTGCTTTGACTAGACCACACAGGATGTTTCTAAATGACCTGTACAAAATGCTACTACAAATCCATTGGGTTATAGTACATCGATTAAACGCAATTTATCATGGTCAAAAACTTAATAATTGTTTACGAAATACATAATAAGATAGAGACGGACCTTGTAGAGACTTTTTGTATATATTTCTAAAAATTAGAACAAAATTAAAATAAATATTATACTTTTAATGTTTTTACAGTAATAATATAAGCCAAATATGTTTTAACAATTTTAGCAACATGTTACTAAAAATAAATTTTTCCGGGAAAAACAATTCATTTTGCTACATATATACGGTATAAAATGAAACAAATATAAAACGCATTGGGATGTAAAAAACAATGATTTACTAGACCGGTACTAAAACGCATAGGAAATCAACAGAAATTATTAGTGTTTAAAAAATACACTATAATTTTTAAAATTTTAGTTGCAGAAACAAAAAGTCCTAATATGAGTTTTTTTTTAAGAAAAGTGTTTTGGTTCTAATACCTTTCCTTTTTATTATTTTGTTAGTTCAATAGTTGGATTTAAATAGTAATATTCATCAACTTTGAAAAGTCCTCTAAGGCTTACAGTATAGTATAGCAGTATAGCATAGTATAGAAGAATCATGAATAATTATATAAAGTATGAATGGCAACGACTACCTTAACCAAAAATAGACGCACTGACTGTAAAAATGTGTTAAATTTATACAGTGTGTCCAACATAAGGATCCTAAGCATGGAAATCTCAGTACCTGTTGGAGATACAGCTTAGGTTAAATTAGAAAAGAGTCATGTTTCTTAAGCTTATTTACATGCCGTTTAGAAACTTTAAATTTTTATTGCCTGCTGAGATATTTGGCAAAAACTATTTCCTAATTTACCTAAGCTGTATCTCAACAGGTACTGAGATTCCCATGCTTAGGATCCTTATCTTGGACACACTGTATATGTTCTTTAGATTTAGCACATGAAAATTTGGCATTTGTTTATTTTATTAGTTTAAAAATGTAAGGAGGGGGGTTAATAAAGAAATGCACTGTATTGCTGTTTCTTAGCAAAAGTTTACGTGTTCAGAAAAAAGTTTAATGTAGAAAACTGTGGTGTTCTTAAGATAGTTTTAGCATTTTAAACATCGCCGCCGCCGCCTTATATGTCTTTTTTAGGGATACTGCCTAAAGACATATATTTTTAGTTTTATGTCATTACCTTAAAAGTTTGTACATACATTTTAAATAATGCTGTCTGTGCTTGAAAAGATGAATACTGTCCATAAAAATGTTTATACTTTCCACTAACAGTAATTGTGTCCTGACTATAACAGTAGAGAATTTCCTAATAAATTTTGGTATTTAACAATACGAAGTTTTGCAGTAGTGTGTTTTTTTATACTGTCTACAAAGGCTTATGTGTAACTAGCAGGTTACCGTGGGTGATGGGTTATTAAATGATTACCACATATTTTTCCTGTTCCGACAATATTTTCCGTTTCCGTATTGAAACATGCATTTTTGCACTACGCCATAGACGTTATTTTTAAATAAGTTCTATCAAATTATATCCCTTAAGTTAGAAAAGTAAGTAACTTAAACTTTTGGTATAGTAGTAAAGTAGTGCAGTGATTTAATTATTGTGTACAACCAAAAATAGTTAATATTGGCACACCTCAAATTTTGGGAAGTGAAACTAAAAGGGTGATTTTCAAATGAAATATTTAAAAACCGGTATACCAGGTGACCTTGTTTAATACATGACATAACTTTAATATTATTGTTTTTCTTTGCACTTGTACCTTTTAGGTACAAAATACAGGGTTATTTACGGTGAGTGTCCTATTTAAATATTTTGAAAACTACCAAAGATGCATTTTTTATATTTTGGCACTAGGTTTAAAGAATTATGATCTTTATATACCAAACATTTCACGTTTCTAAAACTTCTAGTTATACCGAAAGTGCGTATCAACTTGCTTATTTTAAATGAAATAATCCATATTATACACAAAATTCTAAGCATATTTTGTGAATCATGTCCTAGTCATCATAGTCTAAGCATTTTTAACATATTTTAAGTAACTTTTCAAAATTGAGGTCTGCAGACCAAAAATTATTTATTTTTTATACTACCAAAATTCCTTATTATTTAATTTGAATTAAAATTTCTGTTCAAGAAGACCCAATTTAACTAAGTATTTATAAGGTTTAACAAAAAAAATAATTCAAAGTAAATAAATAAAAATAAGAATAAAAACTACCATAAATTTTTTTTTTTAAGGGAATCCCCCAAGTTTTATCATATAACGCATAAAAAAATGGGGTTAGTTGCCTATTTCTAAAAGTTATAGTTTTCGGAATATTTCTAATCAAATATTTTTAATTGGCTAATAAAGCAGCGGATTTACAAATTATTATTGGTTGGAGTTTTTTTGCCCTTTCGGGGTCATCCCACCCAGGCCCGACGACCGCCCCCTAGGTGGTGCACTGCAGCCTGAAGGCTTATTCTACCTTGACCCCTACTCCTTTCCATTTACACACCATTTATTCCATAACTTGGATGGTTGTTGCTCGGTCCGTTCGCACTCCCGAGCAGAACACCGCGTGCCGTTGCCCAAAACCCGCTGGTCACCCATCCAAGTTATGGGCGCGCACTTCACTGCTTAACTCCGGAGATCGACGCTTGCCGAGACAACCGGAGCAGCCATGAGCGCGCCATTATGGGTTGGAGTTGAAAAACAATTAAGTGTTAAAAAAATGTATCTAACGCTTTCATAGCCAAGTACGAATAAATTATAACTCTATTTTAAATATGCAGCCTATTATCCAAATAAACATATTTGACTGGAAACATTTCTAAAAAAGAATAAATTATAAAATTTGGAGGGGATTTCCTTTTAAAACAATGGATCTTGGTAATTTTTTCAATTTAATTTTTAATCCTATTTTTAAAATACCCTATAGTCATTTTTCTTTTTCTTTTAAATGCTTGGTTATTGTAAGACCTCTTAAATAAACATTTTATTCCAAATAAAAAAATTGGGAATTTTTTATGTGATAAAATAATAACAATTTTGGATTCGGAAAACGTCATTTTTGGATAAGTTATTTTAAACATATTCAAAACATATACAGGACATGATACACAAAATGTGCTTAGAATTTCGTGTAGAATCCAAAAATTTAACAATATACAGTGTGTTCGCCTAAGTTGTCTACATATGGGAATTATTATTAATTTTTTCTGTAAATGAACAAGCATGTATATTTCTTAGTTATTTTTAATTCTAAACATTTTTTTAATATTATTTTTTAATATTGTTACAAATAATCGGGCTTTCGTCCTTAACAAAATTAATATTTTTTAAGATACCTCCTATACCAGCTGAAAAAATTATTATCTTTTGACTGCATTTTAGGTTTAGACCATGCAGAACTTATTATAAAAACATAACTTTTTTTTATCAAATTAATAATAAGTTTTCCATATGTAGACAACTTACGCCGACACACTCTATAGGGTGTTCCATTTGAAATAAGCAAGTTAATACGCACTTCCGGTATAACTAGAAGACCAAAAACGTGAAATATTTGCCATATTAAGATCAATATTATTTAAATCTAGCGCCAAATTTTAAAAATGTATATTCAGTATTTTCCTAGATCTTTAAATAGGACACTTACCATGAATTACCCTGTATATTTAAGTTTATGTTTTAGCGTGCAAGGAAAAATTACCAAATATTTTTACTATGTGATAGAAAATTTTAGTCTTCCTAATTTAATTTATTTTTAAAATTTTATTTAAATTCTCTAACCAACGAGTTAGCATTTTTACACTAACAGTGAAACCAATTTAATTAACTTGCTTAAATTACTAAATAATAAAATAAATATATGTTTTTTTTTTATTTTAAATGATTAATGTCAGAACAATTAGTTTGCTAATGTAAAATAATATTATATTTTATAAGTTACTAAACTTCTTAATATAGCAGACAATAATAATTATATTTTTGAAGAATGTGATAGTATTTTTGTAAAATTAAATATAAGCAATTTTAAATGACCATGTCATGATAATGTGCATTTTATTTACGCAAAAACCGTATATTGAATAAAAAATAAAATAAAATATTCGGTCCTTTTATATTTCTCGTTAAAAAATTAACACCCAGAGTTTTTCGATAAAGTTACCTATTAACATGTATATAAATACAATGTATATTGTTTAAAAACTTTAAATATATTTTTGTAACTTTCAGGAGGTTTCTGAGTTAAAATTACATTAAAAAAATCGGAGCTGCCTCCGAGGCCTTTTGAAAGACTTTATTAACGCGACTAATTTTATTTTTTTTTTTGTTTCAGCTACTTTTTGTTAATGTTTTACTTGAAGGTCATATTTACATACAATTTATCAAGATTCATATTTAACCTTTTTAATTTTTAAAAGGTCTTTTATCTGGGTACAATATTGCTTTTCCGGTTTGACGATTGCATTTTAGATGTCGATATCTTTGCCTTTAAAATATTCGTATGTAAAAATGTTCGCAAATAAACTTGTAAGAAAGCTATTTCTAAAAATATTCACTTTATCCTCAAAAAACATGTCATGAATTTAACATGATTCCTTTACGAAAAAACCTTTTAGTCGAGGTCACTGCAGTTTTAAAGTGGTATTTATTTTTTCATAGTTTAAATGTGATATACAGAGTGTTTTCTAATTGCAGTTAAAAATTTAAGCGTTTGTTTTTAAGCTTATTTTGTAAAAAATCCAAGTGTCTCAAATGGCACATGGGCAACTATTTCTGACAAAAATATATACACTGTGTCCACGAATGGACTTAACGATACCTGTAATTCGTTTATTTTTATAAAAACTTTATTAAATTAGTGCTTTGTATATAATGCCAAACCATAATTAAAATTACTTTATAATATACGGGGTGGTTCAAAAACGCAAAAAATGTATTTGAAAATTTTAAAGATATAAAAAATACATTTTTAAAATGAGTTGTGTAAAAAGCATTTAAAAGTAATTAAAAAGTCACATACATGTTTTCCTTATTGCTTTTGATTACTTGAAAAAGTTAAGCCCAAACTAAAATATATTTTTTTCTTAATAAATCATTAATTTGACTACTACGCAAAAGTTAACGATTTATTCAACAAAAAGTTAAAATTTTGGTTTTATTTTTATGCTTTTTAAATAAGTTGTTAAAAGAATACCTAAACCCCCTTTTTTATGTTTATAAATATTATTTTTGTAATATTGAATCTGGTCAAGCATTTATTAATAAAAATATTTTCACTGAAATCAAAAATATATTTTATTTCCGTTAACCTATTTTTTCGTTAACTAAATCCATTTACCAATAGGACAAAAACAATAGTAAAACACTTTTAATAACTATTTATTTTTATTTATTATAGGTTATTAAAAAATAGGACTTTTTTATTTCTAATGATATATTTTTACGATTTTGAACCGCCCTGTATATCATAGGGCAATTTATATTGCAGCTTTTAGCATTTTAGACAAAGCATATATTAAAATATAATCATTTTTCAACATCAATATGTGGGTTGTTAAGTTTTCCAGAAAAAAGAATAATGTCCACCCAGTTGCATATTTCTGGACCATACAAGAAACATTAGGAATTCTTTTCTTAATAACGCGTTATTATTTCTTATTAGCAATTATGAAACAAAAACAACATTTAATTTTCTAAATAAATTTTATACCTAGTCTAACCTATTTTGCTAAAATAGGTGTTTCTTAAATTTTAAAATATCTGAAAAGTTTAACACCCTGTATCTTAAGAACTAAAAGTTTGTATATAAAATTAGTTTATTAATACGTTCTTTAATTTAAATACCGCTTTGGTAAATACTGAGTGTGCTAGTAATTATATCTTAGCGGGACATCCAGGAAACTAAAAGTTTAAAATTTAAAAAAAAACCCATATTTAATTTATTTTTCCTAGGCAATCTTAAGGTTATAATAATTGCTGCCAAAATTTAAATACAAAATACCGCTCAATAAAATTGTGATTTTTGAAGCATAAGTTTAATGGGCGCTGCGTAATTTGTTTCTTTGAAGATATGTTATCTCTCATACATGTCTTCTGACAGGTGACACATGTTTGTTATTAACCGTCCATAAGAGGGGCTTTCCAGTGACGCAAATAGAGCGCTCCCGAGTAGCTCAGGAGCATTTCGTTCTACTTTATGGCGTTCCAGTGACAAAAAGTGTTATGCACCTGAGCTACTCCGTTTTTTCTTTCCCCTTGCCCCTCATGCACCAACCCCTCTTTTGGTTTTTGTGCTTCAAACATGTTTTTTCATGGTTAAGGATGGATTTTTTAAAATTATTTATTTAAAATGGAATTAGATATTAAAAAAGATTATTATTATAACGCCAAGAAAGGTTAAAAACAACGAAATTTTAAAATTTCTTAAAGTATTTCTCTTTCCTTGTCTAAGGATGCGTTCCAGTGACTAACTTTTTAGAGCAGTTGAAGAGCTTCAAGCCCTGGAGCGTGACGCACAAAAATTTTCGTCACTGGAAAGCAACCCTGGTATGGGTTGGGGCAAAATAACATACACAAAAATCACACCAGCTGTAAAAACTGCCTAGGTTCTGGAAGAATTATTGTTACAGTAGTACAATACCATTGACCAAAATGTGATTCTTTATTTTTTTTTTTGACTGTTTGTCCTATAGATTCAGTCAGTAATACAAGAAAAGATAATCCACTTTATAAATGATTAGGTTTTTTATTAACCCTTAACCATAGAGATCTGGTCATTTTAACCGGCAAGGCTTACCGATTGGTAAGAGCATCCCCTTTATTTGCGCTTATATGCGTTTATGTACCTTTCTGGCACTTAGTTTTATGCTATTATCCAAGTTGTAAAGTGTTGTCTAAAGTAGGCAAAATATTGAAGTTTAAAGTACGACACTGGTCAAATTTACCGATAGTCTGTGTTTTTCTACCAATATTAAAATACAGTGTGTCTACGTAAGTTGGCGTCATATGGGAAACTTTTTATTATTAATTTTACAAAAAAAAGTTCATATAAAAAGTTCCGCATGGTCCAAAACTTAAAATATAATCATAAGATATCAAAAACCAAAACTTAAAATATAATCATAAGATATCAAATAGTGTGAGTCATCTACGAGGTTTTGAAAAATGTAATTTTTCCAAGAGTAAAGTACCTGGTGTTTTGCTAATATCTCAAGGTATTATAAAGAAAAGATGTTTAGAATTAAAAACTAATTCTACATATGCAATTTTATTTATTATCAACATTTTTTTTCTGCGAAGTCGCGAAAATGTAAGTTTATACATTATGGTATTGGAGCCCAAGAGGGAATTTCGGGATTTACTACAGCGCGGCAGCTTAATATACCGGAGGATACTTTGTACCCAGTTAAGTACCTTCACCAAATGTGAGCCCCGTATACAGGGCCGGTCATAAAAATCAAAAATATATCCATCAGATATTATCGAGCGCGTCAGACTAAGATAGGGTAGGTTAATACATGCTAAAAGTGGATATTCTACTAATCTAAAAATTTGAAAGTAACGTAAAGGAAACAGAGGGCTACCAACAAACGTCAGTTTTAGAATTTCGCGTGACTATTTTTTTATTAAAAAGAAAAAAATTAAGAGATAACGAAAAATATATAATCTAATACGAGCCCAACGATTTCCGCAAGCCGAAATAATAATAGTATTTTTTGACATATTTAAAAGTCAATGGTCACTTTCCTCACCGATAAAAAGGTATACATTATATAACATTTTTTTCTTTTTATCATCTAAGCTTTCCAACCCAATAGGTCTCTTTGATGCTCGAGTAAATCTCCATTTAGCCTCGTGGGTTTCCCTACTATTAGTGCATTGAACATTATTCTTGTATTGATAACAATAAATTTAAAAAGTTTATTTCAAACTATCCTATACCATTTATAATCATGAAATGTAGTGTAGTAATGAAAACCTTAATTTTTACATTTACCTCAGAAAAAAAAATAAAAATATTGTTTTTTGTAAGTAAACACAATTGCATATTTGGAAGTATTTTTCAATTATAAACATCATTTCTTTATACCAATTCTTGATATTAGCAAAAATAAAAGTAATTTACTTCGAAGCAAAAATTACATTTTTAACCAAAGCTCGTAGATAAATGATACAATTTGATATTGGATAGTTGCTTTTAGGTTTTGGACCATGCAGACTTTTTATAAAGAATAACTCAAGGTAAAAATATTAGAATTACCATCAACCATCATAAGGATAATTGATGGTAGCAATATTGAATAATATGTGGACTAAGTACATATCATCGAATCATAACAATCACTTAAAGATCAAAGTCAAAAGGGTTCTGTTATTCTCAGGAATATAGTCACTGTTCGCATATTTTCTTTTTTTTTGTAAAATATTTTTATTTAAATATATATTTTTTTATTTTTAATGCCAAATTAAAATAAAATAATATAAAATTCCCTAGTATTTCTCTTAATAATTCATGTTCTCGCAATATAAATTTGCGACAGTCCTTATTGTTCGGCCGAGAAGATTGAGCACACGACGAAAACGATTTTTTAAATTATAATCTAGAGTGCCTTGATTAAGTTTAAACGTTTAATTTTAGGTGGTTAGTTTAGTATGGAAAGTGTTAATATGATTTTTTTGTGTTTTATTACTTCACCAGACGAGGTAAAAGGTCATAATAACTTTTTTGTTTTAAACAAGGGTGGTTCGTTAGCATACCCTGAAAAAGCATTTTATTCCAAACAATCTAGTACCACCTTGCACATTTAAGTGATATACCTACACTACATACCCAATTTTATTTTAATAATTTAAAAATAAAAAAGTTACAGGGGCTAAAGATATCAAGTATTTAGGGTACGTTTTTTCGGAAACTGCTAAACCGGTTTTGAAAAACTAAAGTCTGTTAAAAAAATATTAAAAACCCTTTAAAACATGTTATTACCTAACCCCTTTCCTAATAAAAGTTTTTGACGTTTGTGTTGGTAAGGGGAGGGTATAACCTGAGAAGAAACATAACGAGAAGCGACAGCTAGGCCTCCCGCCAAAATCGTTTATCTATAGAGCATGCGCGAACCAAGTTGTGTTTCCGTCAAACATATCAGCTGTTTCCCCTTTTATTTAGCGACCTGATATGCTTTGGATGTGATGATCGAGTTAAAATCCGTTGTTGCGTAGTGTGCTAATTTTGGAAATTAGTTTGAGAGCGTGGATGTGCTTACCGCAGTTGCCCATCTAAAACAGAAGGAGGAATAAGTCTTTTTTCGTTCCTCAGGATCATTATAACACATTATGTCTAAAATGAAATCAAGATACTTTTGTTGTTATTGATTTGCATAAAGGAATAGGTGACTAGAAAAAGCTTGGTTTCTGCAGAAAAAATAAATTTGGTTTTAGCTATTACTTTTAACTTTAGTCTCAATATTTTCATGTGTTTATGCAGGTAGGTTGTAATTTAATTTTAATCCGAAAGTATGTAGGTAGTAAACTTGTAGACTTCCTCTTAGCCTATCCTATTGCACTTGCTTTAAGAAAAATACATTTGGCGTTATCTATGATGCATTCACTTAGACTCCTATACCATGAAGCACAATATTTCGTAGCAAATAGAAAAAAGAAATCATAAATAGTTAATATGTAGAAATAAAAAAACAAGTACACTAAGCCTCGTACTAAACAACTTCGCCGAACAATTTCAATAGTTTACTCAGTGTAGAGACTGTTTGTTCACAACTTGTAGTTATTTTCTCGAAAATAAGTTGTGTTTACGTCAACAATGTCAAACTTTCTCTCGGGTCTAACCCTGGACAAGTAAAGTTTGGCACAAAAATGTTTCTTCCTAAAAATTAACATTCACGTGTTTCAGGTTTTTTTATTAGTGTAAAAATAACAAAATTATAGAGGGTGGCTAGTTTTTATTTAAATGCACTATAATTACTACGTATAAATTTAACATCCCTAAGAAATGCCAGTATCTGGCTACGCCCATGTATTTAATAATAAATGGGCTTAACGACCTCCTATTATCCGTCGATAAAAGGTACAGATTGGTAACAATATAATAAGTAATTTACTTTGTCAGCAGTTGCCAATTAATAACAAAATACAATGGCGCTTTCAAATATCCGCAATATTTTTTTCATAGTGTCATTAATTATAAAAATTTACATTGATCGGTGTTTTTTACTGCATGTAACTTCGCTATAATTCATAAAGCCAGAAACTAACGGTAATGTATGGGTTTTTGCACTGCTGTACGTTGTTAATCTACTTTAAAATGAAAAAATTGAATATTTGTTGCCTATTGCTATAAATTGTGTAGACTGTTTTAAATTGTATAACTTGTTTTAGGTAAGGTAAGATAATTAAAAATTGTGACGACTTACCAGAACTAACATAAAACCTTTTAGTTAGTTCAAATAATTTTAATACACGCAGGATATTTTTAAAATTTATTTTCATTTAAATATAAATCTACATTTTAAGAACGCCAAGCCAAAATTTTTAGATACTTTGTTGGAGGCTTCTACTGTACCGATTTACATTTTTTTAGCAATTCACTGGTTACTGAAACATCTTATCAGCACTTTTTTATGTTTTATGGCTATTTTTTCTATAAAAACAAAATTTAAATATGTATATTTGAGGCGGGTGGACAACCACCCAGCAAACATTATTTGCCGGCAATGTACATTTTTCATATTGGCATTGATGGTAAAGCATTGGCAATTGGTGGCAATATTATGCCAACATCTTATACGCATTAAAAAGTCAACCCTAAATAAACACTTAATTGCCAATAAATTTTACATGCAGGCGAATTGCCGGCAAGCATACAAAAATGGCGGCATACCAATCCTGATTAAATAAAGCACGCGTTTTTGTTGCAGGCAAATAAATATTGGATTTTTGAAGGCAAACCTTCAACGCATATTCATACTTTTAAAACCATATTATTAACATTGGTATTTAACTAACATTAAAGCAATTTTTTTGATCTGTTTTATTTATAATGGCAGCTAAACAACATTATTTTATGTTTTTTTACATAATTTAAAGGAAATGGCCTTTTCATAACATTTTATTGTTAAAAATCATGCAAATAAAAATTAGGTCAAACAAAATGTTTATTATGTATTTTGGAGCGAATAAAAATAAAATGATGGTAAAATTAGCTACGTTAATTTCGACCGAAGGTGACCGCTTTGTGCATTTGTTTTCTACGTGGTTTTCTAGCTTATTAGTTTCTTTTTTAAAGAGAAGAGTTTTTTAATAGACATAATTAAATGTATTCATTACCTAATAAGTGTGTGTTGTGTGATTAATTGGTGATGTCTAGTCGAGAAGGCAAGATATTCAAATAAACTGTTAGGAGCTATAAACATTTTGTTTAAAACTTTATTGAAAGTTTTAAAGACGTGTTAATAAAAAATAATATATATATTTAATAGTTTTTTGACAGACCGATAGATGGCGTAATGGAAAATAAACTACTACTACTACTACTACTAAAAGAAATCGAGAGCGGTCTGCGGTAGGTGATCTCACTTAGCTTTGAAAAAAATATCTTCGGCTAGTGTAAAAATCTGCATCTCCAAGTTAAACAGTGTTCCGAGAGATGGTACTTTGCATTGCAAGGAAATTGCATGCAGTAAGGAGATTTTCCTATTTTAATTTTCAAATAAAATATCGCATCATTTTAGCTTTTAAAAAAATAATATGCGACAATTTTCGTCAATAAGACGTCAGCTTGCTGCTTGGGAGTATCTGCATTTGCCCACTTTCGTGTCTTTTCGTTATCTTTTTGCCAATAACTTATTAATGATAGATGCCATCATCTTAAACGATTTTTTTGCCAATAACTTATTAATGACGGATGCCATCACTTTATCTGCAACACGTGGCCTAATAACGGCCAATTGCCCACTTTCGCGTTTTTTTGATACCTTTTTGCCAATGCCTTGCCATTAGAGTGTTGGCAATGCCAGTAAATTAAATGTACAACGCCGGCAAAAAATGTTATATGGGCAGTAATACGCCAAAAGCAACATGTGTTGCCAATTATGGTAATTCCAGATAACTAAATTGTTTTAGTACGACCGATAAGAAAGTGTTTAGATTTGTACGAAAGTAGTTTTAAAATTAGCTAGTAGATGTTGCCAAATAATGTTAAGTAAAGGGTGATCCAATTAGTGCCCTTGGATTTAAAAGTTAAATTAAACACAAACTGTGCTACAGGGCCAAAATATTTTTATTTTATTTAGAAGACCAATTAATTACAATTATATTTTAGGTATAATATGGGCCAAATGTCCTCCACGACTTTGTTGACATTAGCGAATTCTATCAGTCTAATTTAGCACGACGTTTTCGCACGTTTAGGCAGGTATCTCACAAACAACATTTCTGATGTTTATTTTTAAATTCTGTATAGTTCTTGGATTGTTAGCATATACCTTTAATTTTACACAGACTCATAAAAAATATCGCGTTATTACAAGAGCCGCTTGTTGATAATGTGATATCACGACATGATCCAGTAAATTATTCCACATGATCATTTAATTTAACGCTATGCGACTTCTTTCCATGGAGCTACGTGAAATTGGAGGTTTATGCGACGCCCCTGGAATGCTACTTCCTGGGTTGTCGCGACCACAGTTTGGAAAGCCCTGGGCTGGCAAACATATCAGTTTTCATTCGATCACTAAAGTCAAACGAAGTCGGGCACGGTTAGTACTAAGATGGGTGACTGCATGGTTATATCTGTTGATGGCCTTATTTTGTTTAAACAATTTAATTAATAAAATTTAGTTTATACGCTTAGCTAAATTAAGCACATACATGAAAGGGTTTCACTGTAGATAACAATTTACGTAATCTTTTTTTTCTTTATTTAAGTTACTTAGATCTTTTAACAGTCCTCAGTGACTTTGTCTGGTATGCGGGAGAACTGGGTTAAAAAAACTATTTTATTAAAAGTCGGAGATACATGAGAAAAAAGCAGTGTTATGATTTATTTCTCTTCTACCCTTTTATTTTCAATTTGTATCTTTTTTACACAAAAATCCTATCCAAATATCAAGCTTTACCCAATCTGTATATGCCAACGACCTGCGTCGAGTATTTATCTACTGTGTTTCTACGTAAGTTGGCGTCATATGACAACTTTATTTTTAAATAATAATGTTACTAAAAAATGTATTTCTTATAAAATTTCTGCATGGTCCAAAACCCAAAAGGTAACCATCGGACATTAAATTGTATCAGTTATCTAGGGTTGGGCCTAAAATGATATTTTTGGTCAAGAGAAAAGTAACTGTATTTTTGCTAATATTAGGGATTCTTTTAAGGAAAGGATGTTATTAATTAAAAACTAATTTTAAATAAGCAATTTTGTTTATTTAGAAAAAATTTACAATAATGTGAAAGTTTAGGATTTTAGGTAATTGCAATACATTGAATAATTATAAATTTTATAGGAAAATGAATGGGCCCTATAAATTGACTACAGGATCAATGGACAATGCACTAATGTAAAAATTGTCAAAAACTATTTGTTTTTTTTTTCAATAAACAAAATTTTATATAAGGAAGTAATTTTAAAAAACTTTTATACTTTACTCTTAAGCAAAAATAATATTTTTATCCAAATTTCGTAGATGACAAATACAATCTAATATCTGATGGTTGCTATTAAGCAAAACTTTTTAAAGTATTAGATTTTTTTAGTAAAATTTATAATTAAAAAGTTTTCCGTGTCCACTGGGTGGTTTAAGGCACCAGGGCGCAATGCTGCAGGGGTGGAAAATTTTGAAAGCGGGAGACTTGCTGTTTTTAAATTAATTTTAATTTTAAAGTAATTTTTTTTGCTGGTCAAAAATTTAAATCCCTCAAGAAAGACAAAAAGTATTGTTATTTTAGTTATATAAAATTGGAAATAAATTAAATCTAATAAAAACATCCACTTTATAATTAAACCTTAAGTGTAGTAACATAAAACCGTGATGGGCTTTTTAATTTAAATTAAACTACAGTTGAAACCTAGCAAAGTTGGTTAATGAAAAAGTACAAAGGAAAATAGGTTTTTTTGTTTCTTCAGAAAATCACTTTCGGTTGTTAGGAAACAATGGCGTTGGCGTTGAGTTTCCCTAATGAAAAACTTACTACAAAAAGGCCTTCCGGCAAAAGTGTGAGAATGTTTGCAGATGACAAAGCAAAGGGTAAAAAGAGTTTTAATAATATACAAACCGAAATAAATTCGGGTATGTTTTTGTAAGAGATTTTTTGCAAATCACAAATTTTTAACATCTGGCAATTTTTGTGATTTTTAAGTTTTATGTCGGGGAGAAAAAGATTATTTATTTTTCTGCCCAACAAACTTAAATTTCTGCTTTAAAAATTATTGCTTAAAGCTAAGGGAGCTAAACTTTTATTATGAAATAAAATATAAGTTTAAGTCTAGTTCTTAACCGACTTCAAAAAGAAGAAGGTTATCAATTTGCCTGTATGTTTTTTCTTGTGCGTATGTTACGCAATTACTTCATCAATTGTGGACCGTTTTTAAAAATTCTGTTTTTATTTAAAAACATGCACTTCGTGATGGTCCTATAAAAACAAGTCAAGATTGTAAGAAAGAAAAGTACTAGATGTATTGTTTTCTCTCTGCCGTACGTTGTTTGTGCGGCAAAGCTGCCTCTACACTGGTATATGCTCAGATATCGGGGGTGCATTCAGAATCGACACCCTTAAAGTAAAATTTATCCTTTTAACCGATATAAAAGAGAGACCACAGTTAAAACCACAGGGACGTGTAATTTGATTGATTGAAATTGAGGGGTCAAGGTTAGTTTGTTCTGGTTAGTTAAATCTTTTTTTATTCGTTTCCATAAGAAATTAGAAAAAATGATTTAACAAACCAGAAATAATGACTCCCTATTGTGACAGTTTTGCAATACCGTTTTAAACCTATCAAATTACTCGTCCCTGTGCTTTGTACTGTAGTCGCTGAAAGAGGTACTGGTGGTGTTTTTAGTGTATGTTTACCGATTCAACAGTAATAATAATAATTTGAAAGCAAAAAATAAATGTTAGAAAAGATTTAACCGACTTTAAAAAATAAATAAAACTTACTAAAAGTTAAAAATAATAAATAAAACAAAAATTTAAAACACAAGAACGGGTAAACACATATGCTAAACTAATACATAATACATAAATCTTTTTATACTTAAGTACCATAGGTAATCCCGACATATAACCCGATTTAATTATTTAATTTTTTTTATTTGGTGACGGTTTAGTTTTTTTTAAGTTGCTTTAATTTTTTTAAGTGTTTATTACTGTTTCTAGCTAAAGTGAGTTCCTATACAGCTAAAGTAGTTGGTAGTACAATTAAAAACCTGTAAAAAGTGGTCAATAACCTTTGGAAATTTTTAAGGGGAATTAATTTTTTAATCGTTTCTAATAGATAGTAGATACTATATTTTATGATTTTCAGGTGGTTTTATTTAATTTCGTTTGGGTATCGGCCTGCTAGGTCATTTAAAACTCCTTCTTCAATATTTATCTACCTTGGTTTAAGGCGTACTAGGTACCAAGGATGGGAGGTTATTTAATGTTTTACCCATTTTATCTCCTAGTTTTCGAAAAGTTATCTAAATGAAAAAATATGAATGTCGCCATTTCAGTTAACAATACATTTTTAGAAAACTAAACCGAACTAACCACGAATTTTATACATGTGATTTTTCACATTGGAGTTGCCATTAGTCAAACTAACCTACTGTATAGCTTACTACTTTCACAGTAATACTGCTTACCTCTCCAGTAGCTACCTAAAAACAGTAGATAAAAAAAACTGCATAGTAAAAATTTTGTGATAGGTGGCAGGTATTAGACATTTTATGTTTACAGTGTCTTTTAAATATTTCGTATAGTTAGCCGGAGGTGTAATACGACACATTTTTTTCAGCATGTTTTACAGAAATTTTAAGTACAAAAACTAAGTAAGCTATATCAGGCAAATGACGCTTAAAGCCAAAAGTTGGAGCAAACACAATTAAAAAAGTAGTAAGTTTTATTGGAAATTTAGAATATCGTATGGTATGCTTCATTAGCAGCTATATATATATTTTTTCCCGTCGGTAGTTCTATAAAAATATTCCTGGTCCTGGTTTGAATTCGTAATTATTTTTTCCAAAACTGTTATTAATGAAAAAGGAAAATTAATTTTATTTAAGGGCTTAGCAAAAATAGTAATTTTTAATAATTAATAGTTTAAAAACTAAAAACACGCTTTTATATGCAACCGAACTAAAAATTAGAAAATAATTTTTCATTAAAAAAAATTTGTCATTTCATAGTAAAAAGCGTGGGGTGCATTTTACTATTTTTTCATAACTTTTCCATCATAGATATTTGCAAATATAATAATTATAACATTTAATATATTTATCACCCCACGCTTTTTACTATGAAATGACAATATTTTTTTAATGAAAAATTATTTTCTAATTTTTAGTTCGGTTGCATATAAAAGCGTGTTTTTTAGTTTTTTAAACTATTAATTGTTTTTCATTTTTTAGTTTCTGCTACTCTTGACAAAATGGCGAAAAAATTCCAACAGATTGCAACTCACTAAAAATTTCTTCTTCATTAAGTAGCAAAGTTTGAAATTTTGCCAACAGATGGCAATCCAGGCAATGTTTGGACCGTTGCCAACATATTGCAACCTACTAAAAATTTCTTCTTCATTTAATAGCAAAGTTTGAAATGTTGCCAACAGATGGCAACCTAGGTGTTGTTTTTATAATATAATGGAATTTTTTTCCTTGCGATCCAAAAAAGATAACGGGATACTGTTTGCAGATTATTGCATTGTCATGTTTCCTTAATACGTGTGCAAAGTTTCAAAGAAATCGAATAGCTGGAAGTTGGTTAAAATTAGGCTCAAAGATTCCGTTACATAGGCAGCCAGATAGATAGATTGATAGATAGATAGTTACAACCCAAGTTAATAAAAGCGTGTTAATAAAATAGGATGGTCAAAAACTACAATTTATGCAAACATGGACAGCAAAACCGTGTTTAAAGGATATTTTAATTTAAAAGTAGTTTTTGTATGTATTGTTTCGTTACACCTCGTATAAAAACATATACCCTGCTTGTATGAGTTTTTTAAAAAATGACACGGTATTATGGTAACAACTACGACAAAACGTAAAATATTCCAGAATTATCCAGAACTGTCTGGTAAATTCTTTTATTACAGGTTGGAAAAAAAGTTCTTAATGAATAATTTAAGCCTTTTTAAAAATACTTGTAAGTGTTAGAGAACCGTGTTTCTTTTTAAGTATAAAAGAAATAAAAACCACACTTTGTTGGGTTAGTTCTGCAATATTAATATTTTTTATGAGAATGCCTTTCCCCTTAAAATATAAGGGTACAACAAAAACATTATTTTTTTACATAGAACACCCTGTAATCACTATAAAAAGATAGTTCGAAGGATGTTATAAAAATACTATATTTAATAGGTCTTTTCTTTAATGGTTTTGAAAATATGGTCATAATTTTTTTAATACGCAATAATTTTCGTTATCGCCATGTTTCTAAAACTAATAAAGTAATATTTTATTTTATTTTGTAAGAATAAAAATAAAAATAATTTAAGGGCATATTTCTGAGATATTTTTTTTCAACAATAGGTTTAAAAATGCTTGTTTCTAAGATACACAGTGTTAAAATTTAAAAATAAAATCGGAATTTTAATAATATCCTAAATGTGCTTATTTGGATTTCAATAAAATTTGGCCGTGGTATTTCTTAAAATGAAATGGTAATTTACCTCTAAACTTATTTTAATTAGTGAAACCAGTAGCGGCGTGGGAGCATATTAGCTAATAGTATTGACAAAAAATGTACCTTACTGACTTTTTTGCTTTCATACTTTTTTCCGGATAAAATACCTAAAAATACAACTTTTTTTATTTTTCGTATTTTAACGTAACTAGTTAAGTTTTCCAAAAATCGCTAGACTATATCTGTGGCTTGGTCGAAAAAGGGCCTATGTACAAATTTGCAGAAATTTAGTTAGCAGGCCTATCTTACTAAATGAATAACTGCCTTTTCAATAAAAATGGTCCTAAGTGAATAATCCCAGTAACTTTTGATTAAGGTTGGGTGATAACGGCTTAAGTGTGAGGGCTCAAGTACAAAGTGTAAAGTGTAAAGTCCAATCTACCTTTTACGCCTTTTTAAATGGTCCCATGTAACAAATATAATGATAATTTATAAACACAGAACGGCCTAAGTGAGTAATGGGCCCAGAAAAATAGACCTATGATACCTTATGCCTTTTTAACATTATCTTTCGTTTTAATTTTTGGGCCTAACTGTCACTTATTTAAAGTGTACTGAAATTTCTGGGCCTATGTAAACTTTGTACGTTTTATTATTCAACAAATATACACTTTCAAAGGGCCCATGTGCGACATAAACACATAATACCTTTTAATTTTGGTCGGATTTGCCAGTTAGGCCTTTTTAAATTTAAAAGTATTTATTTTGTCTCAGCTGATGTGTCACATAGGCCTTAGCGCAATTGCCAGTAACATAACCTAAAAATTTGATTTAACTAACAGGTGGTTGAAGTAAGGTGTTTATGAATATTTTGTGGTAAATTCTTAGTTTTTGCTGTATTTTTGGTGAGTTTCTTAATACTAAATAGATGGACTAGTGAAGTAGCACATGCAAACATAAACCAAAAGCCGAAATGTCTTTGAGCAACGGAAAATCTTGTCAATCACGTATCCAGAGGATGATAGACTTAGCGCTGGAAAATAAATCGGGGCATTCGAATGAAATAAATGACAATAGTGAAAATGGTGCATTGGAAGTAGCTACCAAAACCGATAACATTCAGAAGATTGTCGTTTTGAGAAATGATGTTATTCAGGTAAGCTTTTATATTGGTAGTCGTTATACAAAGCTTGTTAAATAGCATGGCTAAACTTAATAGGGAAGAAGAGGATGACGTCATCGCTTGATGAGAGAATTTCGGTCATATTTCTTAAAGACAGGCCGCGCGGCGCTTAAAACTAAGTATAGGTATAGTTATAAACTTTATAAGTTAACTATGTCACTGAGTTTTAAGCATCGATAGTCCTGCCTTTAAGAAATATGACAGAAATTCGCTCATCAAACGATAACGTCATCGGCTTCTTCTCTATTAGGTTTAGGTTACACTTGGGAGTGAAATTTAAAAATGTATTAATTACAGAAACCTCATTGTGACTTTGTTAGCGAGCAAGTTGTCAACAATCAAGATCATAAAGAACATCAGTCTCTTGGACAACACAAAATGGAAATTGTAAGTTACTTGATGAAAAAATGTAGTTTAGCTATGTTGTATATAATTCAAGATCATCCATCGTTTGCCTCTACTCAACAATACAGACTATGGATAATTAAAATTAACCTTGCAAAAGGGTATCATTATGAGTATGAAATTAAAAAGTCATTTATTCCAGGAACCTTATTGCGCCCCTTTGAGCGAGCAAATTGTTGATAATCCAGTTCAAGAAGTACATCAATCTATTGGTCAACAAAACCTGGAAATTGTAAGTTATTTAATTTAAGGAAAAGTTTAAACTGCAGATTTATATTTTGTAGGACATAGCAGACAACAAAAGCGATCTAAGCGATCCTTATGCAACCGATTCAGATGCTTCTTATAAAACAGAAAGTAACAACGAAACCAGCGAATCAGACGGAGAAACACAAACAAGAAAGAAAAAATCAAGAAAAAGAGTGAGAAATGAGTTAAGCTGGCAAGTAAATAAACGGAAGGTTGCAAGAGCGAGTGGCCAAGAATATAAAACAAAAAAGAATAAAATTGTGCAGGCAAAAACCTTAAAACAACCATGTACATGCAGAAAAAAGTGTTTTGAAAAATTTAGTCATGAGGAAAGGTTAAAACTTTTTCAAGACTTTTATGATTTGACCTATAATGAACAAACTCAGTTTTTGTCTACTTCAGTTAGGGAATTTAAAAAGCTTCGACGCACTAAAGTTGAAGAAGACAGCCGAAGATTATTTAGTCGTACATATGTCTTAAGCAAAGAAGGATTACCTGTAGAAGTTTGTAAAGTAATGTTTATGAATACTCTAGATATAAGTTTTAAAAGAATACGATATACGATTGAGAAATGTAGGCTTTCATTAAGCGGAATATGTGCATCAGACAGAAGAGGAAAGCATGGTAACCACCCGAAAATATTAGAAGAAGATAAAACTCTTGTAATTCAGCATATCTCTAAATTTCCAGCTTACAAGAGTCACTATTCTCGATCGCATTCGGAAAAACGATACCTATCGCCCGATTTAAGCATTCAACAAATGTATAGACTTTATGTCGAATATTGTAAAGAAGTCGACAAAACACCAGTATTCTGACCACTTTTACCGAAGCATTTTTGTGTCAAATTTTAACCTTTCGTTTCATCCGCCCCATAATGACACCTGCAGTAAGTGCAACAAGTTAAACATTTTAATAAAATCATCCGCTGATGACGGACAAAGAATAGATTACGAACGAGAAAAAAGAGAACATTTAGATGCAGCAGAGAGGGCGTACAATGAAAAAAGGATTGACAAAGAAAAAACTAAACAAAATGAAACTGTAGTAACGGCAATGTTCGACCTACAAAAATGTTTACCCACTCCCCACCTAAAAGTGGAATTGCATTTTACAAGAGGCAGTTGTGGGTATTCAACCTAACAATCTACGAAGTCACAAAAGTCAACGGAAATAGATCCTTTTGTTTCATGTGGGATGAAACCACTTCAAACCGTGGAGGACAAGAAATTGCATCCTGTCTCCTTAAGTACATAAGAAACCTGCCCCCAGAGACAACCTGCCTAAATTTATTTAGTGATTGCTGCTCGGGGCAAAATAAAAACATTTATGTTGTTACTCTTCTTACCAAGGTGTTTGAACTTTTGTCCATAAATCACAGTTTAAAGGAAATTCATCATAAATTCCTAATCTCTGGCCATACTCACTTGGAAGCAGATTCAATTCATGCTTCCATTGAAAAAGCAAAGAAGCATACAACAATGGATATAGAAATACCCAGAGACTGGTCCACACTGGTTCGCAGCATTCAACGAAAAGGGGGAATTAAAGTCATTGACATGTCTCAGGATGATTTTTACAATATAAGCGCTCTTCATAAAGCGTATTTTGTAAGTAGAAAAAAATGCAGACGGAGAGCAAATGTCTTTTTAAAAGCAAACTATTTCCTTTACACCAAGGAAAACCCTGGAAAAATTTTTACAAGGAAGGCTTTTGGCGACAGAAGAGTTCAAAGTCTGGGATATCACAAGGAAGAAAAAGGGACAGCCAGATGAAACACAACCTACTTTGGAAAAGCTACATAATTCATATCCGCTGCCTCTTCCCAAAAAAAAAATTGGAAGACATTAAAAGTCTAACCCAATATATACATCCAAACTGTCGGCTTTTTTATGATAATTTGAGATCTCAAGAAGACACAACTGATGAAGATGAAGGAGTGTATCCAGTTGATGTCTTAGATGACGAATAAGGCCCATTTTTAAATTATTACCATTAAAAAGAAATTTGCTATTTTGTTTCAGGTTAAAATATGTTTTTACATTAATAAAATGTTTATGCTATAATAGATTTTTATTGACGCTAAAATAAAGAACTTTAGGGAAAACGTTTTATAACCAAAAAGGCCTAAGTTATATTCTTTTCTACAATGGGGCTTAACTAACAATTTTTGGGGCCTATGTACATATTAAATCAAGGGTCTATGTGAGTTAGGCCTAAATTGTAGGGGCCTAACAAACAGAATATGCAAATCAAAAGGAAAGGTCCGCGAATTTTCAATACCTCTTGGATCATAGCACTTTTAACAACTTGCTGGCCAAATTTCATTTAATTCGGATAAGGCATTTTTGTGTAAGAAATATTTTTTCGATTTACAAATCCTAGATTATCTCAAAAGTTAATTTTCGTAGATAGGCCCTTTTTCAACCAAGCCACAGATATAATCCTAGACCATACAAGAAACATTAGGGATTTTTTTTTAATTATGTTACATTTATAACCAGTCTAACAAATTTTACTAAGAAAAGTATATTTAATTTATTTTTGGTTTTTGGAATTGTTAAATACCCTGCATATTAGGAATAAAAAATTTAAGGACCCTTCTTTATATAAAGTTTTTTTTTAAAGAAAAAATGACGTAGTAATACGGCCCTAAATTTTCTTACTGCAATTAGAAAAACACCCTGTATAAACTTTTGTTAGATTTATTCTAAATATTGCTATGAAAAATGAGGTCATTGGACGCTCGGTTTAATTTTAAATTTCCACTGACTGCGTTCATTATTTTGTGCCTCTATGTTTATATTCCCATTGTAATTTATATGGGCAGTAAACAAAGGCTATTTAGAAAATTTTTGATGTTGCAGCTTTTTTAATATCCTTTAAAACCAATATTGTACATTTAAACAGTATCTGCTCGCTTTTAACATTTTTTCATGATATCAAAAAGTAATGAATGATTGTAATGCTTTTTTCAGTATTTACTTTATGGAATATAAGCCGACCCACTTCGTTGGCCGTTAATTATATTTTTCTCTGTACATTTTATTTAAACATTATGAAATATAGCCTATAGCATTCCTGAATAGTGTAGCTTTCTGACTGTGAAAGAATTTTTATGATTGCTTTAGTATTTCCAAAATAAGCCCTTACAAACAAACAATCATAGTTACGCGCTTTACCTCCTTATTTTTAATATTAGTATAAATAAATATCGAATAAGAAATCTCCTTTATACAGAGTGCCTACGTAAGTTAGCGGCATATGGAAAACTTTTTATTATTAATTTGACGAAAAAAGTTATTTCTTTCAAAAAGTTCTGCATCACCTAAAATCTAAAATGCAATTATCAGATATCAAATTGTGGCAGCCATGTACGAGGTTCGGCCAAAAATGTTATTTTTGCTTAAAAGTAAAGTACCTGTATTTTTGCTAATATCGCAAATTGTTATAAAAGAAGATGTTTAAAATTAAAAATTACTTCCAAATATACAATTTTGTTTATTTCCAAAAAATATGTATATTTTTTTCTGAGATAATGGTAAAAAATTTGGTTTGTAGATTGGTGCACTATATTTCATGATTATAAATGTCAAAGGATAGTTTTAATAAAAAAATAATTTTTATTAAAACAAGAAGAATGTACAATGCACTAATGTACAGACTTACATTTTCTCGATTTCGCAAAAAAAATAAACAGAAAAAAATTATTTTGGAAATGATTAAAATTGCATATTTAAAAGTAATTTTTATTTTTAAACATCGTTTCTTTATCCAGTTTGCGATATTAGCAAAAATGCAGGTACTTTTCTCTTAAGCAAAAATTACATTTTTGGCCAAACCTCGTACATGACTGACACATTTTGATATCTGATTAAAACAACTAATCTTTCCCCACAAACTTTTAATTTTAATACGTAATGAGCTCAAATAAGAGGTGACGCCCATAAACTTAATGCTTCCTTTGGAGAACATCGGCGCTATCCGATCCACGTATGATTTTATTGGGTGGGCATGTTTCAGATCGTACGAGACACGGTCGTGCTACGGCGCGGGTCTTATGGGACATCGTTGCGGTTGTGGGTGGTCAGGGCCAGACTTTAAGCTATACTACACCTAAAGTTTGGATTAAAAGTTACAGAAATAAGTAGGAACATTTGTTTTTGTCTGCAACATTTTTTCTTAATATTTAGTATAAGTATAAATTATTAGGTATTCCCACGTAAATAAAATAGTTTTTAAATCCTATTTTGTCACTGCCCTAAGATTATAGGTAAAACTGATGCTGGGCATCGCGATTACCTACCAAATTCTTTTGACAGTAGCGACACAGCTTAAACCTTGAGATGTAATAAAAAGTGTTTCAAAAATTCAGTAAAACCTTATTTTTGCTTTAAAATAAATATATTCTATTAAATAATCGAAATAGTTAGGTATCTTAAAATTAAGTATATCTAAACTACAGTCATTGTTGGTTGCGTACAAAACTCTATTTTATTGAACTATGGCCACTTTTCCGTATTAAATCGCACAATTTTTTTATACTGTTTGCTTTAAAATAGGTAGACACCCACTAATAGAGCAGATTACACTATTGATGACCAACATTTGTGTATGTTTTTTTTAATTAGGTAACTTTAGTCAATCGATTACAAAAAAAAAAGAATTTTCATAAGTAACGTTTTTTTACATCTCTAATTGAAAGGAGACCAACTAAACAAAATTAGCTAAATGAAGTCGTTTATGGGCAACGTGTAGAAAAGAGACGGTCTTACGCGAATGCCATCATGTAAAAAGATCGATTAGGATGACTAATCGTAATTCCCTTGTTGTTGCTTTACTGGCCGATATACCTTTAAATAATTCTTATACAGTATATGTGAGTATTTATTCTGGTAATTATATTTACGCTCTTAAATAATTTGGGTTCAAGAAACAGATACCATTTGTTATTCTTGGAATTTATTATTAGTACTAATATATTTTTTATGGGTTTTGACACTTATTTAAAAAAATATTAAAAAAAATACTACTAGTAAAACATTTAAAGAAGTAAAATATATTATTACAACTGATATATTAAAAAAATAAAATAAAAATATCCTTTGATTTAAAATAATTTTTCGTCTTTTTATGCAGCAGAGGTCACAGTATTTAGCGTTTACCCACGTAACTCAAATTTAAATTACCAGCCGAAAAGAACCTTTGTTGGTTATTAACAGAATAACAGCGGACACATAAAACGCTTGTCATCAAAATAGTTTATCCCCTCTTTTCTTACTAAAAATTATTTTTAATTTCTCTAAGAAAAAATTAAATAAACTACCTAAAAACAGAAAATTATGCATATTTTTAAAAATTGGACCCAAAACGGTAAATGTAGCTTAGGGGTTCTATATGTATTAGGACATTTGTTAATAGAAAAACTTATTTAATCTTTAAAATACGCTTCAACTATATTTGTATTAAGCTTTAAAACATCCTGTATACTCGTACTGCGTATTCTTCTGAAAGGTTTTAACACAAATTCACAAAAATATAGAAACACCACATTATTTTACTATGACCTAGAATGTAGACTTTAAATTAGAAGGGCTGGGATAACCGACTCACTAAAACCGCTTTACCTATTGTGCACCCTGTTTTTTTACTTTTGGATGATGTCAGCCGGATGGGACCTTCAGCCTTACGTAGGTTCAGAATCACAAGTCTATTTAGGACAACTTAACACTGCTTCCCCACCCAGGGGAATATCCGAACTTACACACGGTCTTTAGGTAGATACGGTTGTCTTGTAAATTTCCAGCCAATCAGAGCTTAGCAGTCTTTACGTCACAAGACTTCAATTTTCTGTTATTTACCTTTTATAGGCAAATAATTTTAAGCCTTTAATATTAAATTAATACTAAAATGTCCAAAAACACAAATAAAGACACGCAGCAGCGGATCAAGCCAAGTTTAATCAAAATGGGGGCCAGTCTGACCCCTCCAGAACTTAAAACCTAATTAACGTAAGTACATGACACTACGTGTTTTTATCTATAACCATAAGAACAACTAGAAACTCGGTCAAATGGTTATAAAGATATAAAGGTCCAAACATCGTCAATTCTAGAAAGATGAAACTTGGAATCCAGCTCGGCAACTGTGTGTAAGCGTAGCAAGGAATCTGAAATTTGAAAAAAGTAAAATATAGAGGGGTCCCAGTAGGCATCCCCTTACTTGGGCCACCCCCACTCCTCCACCCGTGACGTCATTACGAGGAATCTTGGGCGACGCCTATTTTAGAGTACTGCGCATGCGCGTCATATTTAGGAATCTTGCGCAACGCGTTGTTTAGGGCGTGGTCAATCTGTCAAATGTCATCTGTCATCTGTCAAATGTCATCTGTCACCTGTCATATGTCAAAATCTCTGACGTCATATTTAGGAATCTTGCGCAACGCGTTATTTAGGGCGTGGTCAATCTGTCAAACGTCATCTGTCATCTGTCAAATGTCATCTGTCACCTGTCATATCTCTGACGTCATATTTAGGAATCTTGCGCAACTCCATATTTAGGGCGTGGTCAAAAGTCATCTGTCACCTGTCAAATATCACGTGACTTAGAAAATGGCGCCTGTCAGCTGTCACCTGTCATATTTCGCGAACCACGTGGTTACGTATATGAGATAAGGCATTACGCATGCGCGAAAAATAATGTCAATATAACCTAGAAATAAGGCGTTGATTGAAATGACATAACCTAAATTTATACGGATAAGCCTTCGGCCCGACGCCTACGGCTCCGGGCCCCTCGTTTAAGCCCGGGGGGCCCCACGATCGTAAGCTAGCTTCATACGTCATATACTTTAGTCAACATAACCTCAAACTTATCTTAGCGTCCCACGTATGACATAACCTAGAAATAGGGTATATTATTGATTGACATTAGTTGCAGACACGTGGTTTATTAAATATATAGACAAAAAGGTGAAGGTGAAAAATTATTAGGGCCTTAACAGTTTTTAACGTATATTTCGGTTTCTAGTAGATCGATTTTAGTTGTTCTTTTTGCTAATAATTTTATTTTTATAAATCTACAAATATTAATACTAAAATTTTTAATAATAATGTTATTTGAGTGTAAATAGGGCCTTAACAGTTTTTGACGTATATCTTGGCTTCTAATGGTTTGATTTTAGTCATTCTTTTTAAACAATTATTTTTAATAAATATATTAATACTAAAATTTTTAATAATTATGTTATTTGAGTGTAAATAGGGCCTTAACAGTTTTAACGTATATCTTGGCTTCTAGTGGTTTGATTTTAGTCATTCTTTTTTTTAAACAATTATTTTTAATAAATATATTAACACTAATTTTTAAATAAATATGTTATTTGAGAGGAAATAGGGCCTTAACAGTTTTTAACGTATATCTTGGCTTCTAGTTAATTTTAGTCATTCTTTTTTAAACAATTATTTTTAATAAATATATTAACACTAATTTTTAAATAAATATAGTTATTTGAGAGTAAAAAGGGCCTTAACAGTTTTTAACGTATATTTCGGTTTCTAGTAGATCGATTTTAGTTGTTCTTTTTGCTAATAATTTAATTTTTATAAATCTACAAATATTAATACTAAAATTTTTAATAATTATGTTATTTGAGTGTAAATAGGGCCTTAACAGTTTTTAACGTATATCTTGGCTTCTAGTGGTTTGATTTTAGTCATTCTTTTTTAAACAATTATTTTTAATAAATATATTAACACTAATTTTTAAATAAATATGTTATTTGAGAGTAAATATGGGCCTTAACAGTTTTTAACGTATATTTCGGTTTCTAGTAGATCGATTTTAGTTGTTCTTTTTGCTAATAATTTAATTTTTATAAATCTACAAATATTAATACTAAAATTTTTAATAATTATGTTATTTGAGTATAAATAGGGCCTTAACAGTTTTTAACGTATATCTTGGCTTCTAGTGGTTTGATTTTAGTCATTCTTTTTTTTAAACAATTATTTTAAATAAATATACTAACACTAATTTTTAAATAAATATGTTATTTAAGGGTGAAAAATTATTAGGGCCTTAACAGTTTTAACGTATATTAGAAATACAGGGCTGTTTTTGGAAATACAGGTCTGTTTTTGAAACATGGGGGCATGCTTTTGGAAATACAGGGCGTTCAAGTACGGCTGTTTCTGGAAATACAGGGCTGTTTTTTGAAATACATGGCTGTTTTGAAATACAGGGCTGTTTTTAGAAATACAGGGCCGTTTTTAGAGATACGTCGCAGGGCTGTTTTAGGAAATACAGGCGCTGTTTTTGAAACAGTAATGTTCAAATGCGGGCTGTTCTTAACGCGCAAAGACCGTCAATAGGAGTGTAAACATGGTGAACTATGAAGATATGCCGAGCGCCACGTACAGAGGTTGCGCTCGACGCTGAGACATAACCTATAAATCCTAAGACAACTATGCCGCGTTAAAATGCAGTCCATACACCTAGGAATGGTACCGTTATGATTGAACAACACTGCCGACTCTAAGTACGGATAGCCTTTCACCCCGGTGCTACGAGTTCCATGAGACATTCTGAATGCCTGAGCACTGGTGGCCTCATAGCAAATCTGCACCGTATTTTAGAAATACGTGCCGTATTTTCTAAAATACGGTGCCGTTTTGTGGGGCCCCAGGGCTTAGGCGGGGGCGTTATCGCAGGGCCCGGAGCCCTAATTGTTAGACGCGGGGCGAGGGCTTATCCGTATAAATTTTAGGTTATGTTTCAATCATAACAGTGTCCGAATTTCTAGGTTATGTTGACGTCATTTTTCGCGCATGCGAATGAACTATATAAGTTTAAGGTTATGTCATAAGGCGTGGAGCGCAACCTCTGCACGTGGCGCTCGGCGTATATCTTCATAATCCACCATGTTTACACTCCTATTGACGGTCTTACGCATGCGTTAAAAACAGCCCTGTATTTCCAAAAACAGTCCTGTATTTCCAAAAACAGCCCTGTATTTCCAAAAACAGCCCTGTATTTCTAAAAACAGCCCTGTATTTCCAAAAACAGCCCTGTATTTCTAAAAACAGCCCTGTATTTCCAAAAACAGCCCTGTATTTCCAAAAACAGCCCTGTATTTCCAAAAACAGCCCTGTATTTCTAAAAACAGCCCTGTATTTTCAAAAACAGCCCTGTATTTCTAAAAACAGACCTGTATTTCCAAAAACAGCCCTGTATTTCTAATATACGTTAAAAACTGTTAAGGCCCTAATAATTTTTCACCCTTAAATAACATATTTATTTAAAAAATTAGTGTTAATATATTTATTTAAAATAATTGTTTAAAAAAAGAATGACTAAAATCAAACCACTAGAAGCCAAGATATACGTTAAAAACTGTTAAGGCCCTATTTATACTCAAATAACATAATTATTAAAAATTTTAGTATTAATATTTGTAGATTTATAAAAATTAAATTATTAGCAAAAAGAACAACTAAAATCGGTCTACTAGAAACCGAAATATACGTTAAAAACTGTTAAGGCCCTATTTACTCTCAAATAACATATTTATTTAAAAAATTAGTGTTAATATATTTATTAAAAATAATTGTTTAAAAAAGAATGACTAAAATCAAACCACTAGAAGCCAAGATATACGTTAAAAACTGTTAAGGCCCTATTTACACTCAAATAACATAATTATTAAAAATTTTAGTATTAATATTTGTAGATTTATAAAAATTAAATTATTAGCAAAAAGAACAACTAAAATCGATCTACTAGAAACCGAAATATACGTTAAAAACTGTTAAGGCCCTTTTTACTCTCAAATAACATATTTATTTAAAAATTAGTGTTAATATATTTATTAAAAATAATTGTTTAAAAAAGAATGACTAAAATTAACTAGAAGCCAAGATATACGTTAAAAACTGTTAAGGCCCTATTTACTCTCAAATAACATATTTATTTAAAAATTAGTGTTAATATATTTATTAAAAATAATTGTTTAAAAAAAGAATGACTAAAATCAAACCACTAGAAGCCAAGATATACGTTAAAAACTGTTAAGGCCCTATTTACACTCAAATAACATAATTATTAAAAATTTTAGTATTAATATATTTATTAAAAATAATTGTTTAAAAAAGAATGACTAAAATCAAACCACTAGAAGCCAAGATATACGTCAAAAACTGTTAAGGCCCTATTTACACTCAAATAACATTATTATTAAAAATTTTAGTATTAATATTTGTAGATTTATAAAAATAAAATTATTAGCAAAAGAACAACTAAAATCGATCTACTAGAAACCGAAATATACGTTAAAAACTGTTAAGGCCCTAATAATTTTTCACCTTCACCTTTTTGTCTATATATTTAATAAACCACGTGTCTGCAACTAATGTCAATCAATAATATACCCTATTTCTAGGTTATGTCATACGTGAGACGCTAAGATAAGTTTGAGGTTATGTTGACTAAAGTATATGACGTATGAAGCTAGCTTACGATCGTGGGGTCCCCGGGCTTAAACGAGGGGCCCGGAGCCGTAGGCGTGGGGCCAAAGGCTTATCCGTATAAATTTAGGTTATGTCATTTCAATCAACGCCTTATTTCTAGGTTATATTGACATTATTTTTCGCGCATGCGTACTGCCTTATCTCATACGTAACCACGTGGTTCGCGAAATATGACAGGTGACAGCTGACAGGCGCCATTTTCTAAGTCACGTGATATTTGACAGGTGACAGATGACTTTTGACAGATTGACCACGCCCTAAATATGGAGTTGCGCAAGATTCCTAAATATGACGTCAGAGATTTTGACATATGACAGGTGACAGACGACATTTGACAGATGACAGATGACGTTTGACAGATTGACCACGCCCTAAATAACGCGTTGCGCAAGATTCCTAAATATGACGTCAGAGATTTTGACATATGACAGGTGACAGATGACATTTGACAGATGACAGATGACGTTTGACAGATTGACCACGCCCTAAACAACGCGTTGCGCAAGATTCCTAAATATGACGCGCATGCGCAGTACCCTAAAATAGGCGTCGCCCAAGATTCCTCGTAATGACGTCACGGGTGGAGGAGTGGGGTGGCCCAAGTAAGGGGATGCCTACTGTCCCCATAAAAAAATATATGTAGCGTTAAAAGCATTACAAGTAGATATATGATGATAATTTGATCCGTGGTGCAGTGATTATCCATCCGCCCTAACACGCGAAAGGTCCCCTGTTCGATCCTGGGTGTAATAAGCAAACTTTTTTATTTTCTTTTTTTACTCATTAATAATATATTGACAACTTAAACAATATAATGTTCCTGTTTGTTGCCACCCCAATAAACAAACTGAATACACAAGGCCTGAAAGAAATATTATGGTTAGTAATAATTGAATTCTTTTATATTTATTTTCTTTACAAAAATAATGATATCACATGAAAAACATAAATGTAAAAAAGGTAAGCCAAGTTCAATACTATTTTTAAATACCTATTACAATTATTGCTGTTATTTAAAAAGTTAGATCTTAAAGTAGGTTAGATTGGCCAGTTTTTATCAGAATTTAAAAAAATATTAATATAACCTTATAAAATGCCTAATGTAATGAAAACTGGCCAAGTCAAATTTAACCTACTTTAAGATCTTAAATTTTTAAATAACAGCAATTGTTATAGGTATCCAATAAAAAAAGAAATAAAGTTTTATACTTGTTTATAATGATATTTTGTTTCTATAAATACATACTTGGATTTTTACAGAACTTGGCACGCATTAGGATCTCCTTTTCTTTGCGGACTGCCTTTTTACATTTATTTCTTAAGTGAGATAAATAAATTACAAATTAGAATTTTAGGACTAGACTAGACTCCATTAGAACCTTTAGTTAAATAAGAAGTACAGAATTTGCTGACGTATGGTTTGCCTATTGCAAGACTTACGAGGCAACTGTTCCTATTTTATAGACCGTGGATCTTACCCACTGATTAGGGCTGTATGTCTACGGTTGCGTGGGACCATATATAAGCCACAATAAATCCGTAGGGGCTAAAGCATTTCTGAGCACTTTACGGTCCCGGTATTAAACAAATAAGTACGCCAAAGAGCTTGCGTATTTAACAGCCAAGGCCAAATACAATAGTGGCTCATTGGCTATCACCGTGCTATGCATACTCCAAACGGCAAACTCAGACAACGCATTGTTAAATTATGTCCGATAGCCTGTACGGCGCCTGCGCGTAAACATTGAAGGCTTTGGCACACAGAGAGCGGTCTGTCGCGGCGCGGCAGGGCAGATTTCGCGCGATCTTCGCGGCGGTAAAGCGATCTATAATGCCACACGCAGGTTGCGAAATTACTTTATTTCTCGGTCGCGTATGTGTTCGCAATGTCCAGTTCTGACGAAGAACAAATTCTCCCTTCTCTTTTGCTCTACAGAAAAAGAAAAAGAAGAGACGTTGCTGGGTGCATCCCATCAATAAAAAAAAGAGAACAATTTGGTGTATACCATCAAGTCTCTGTATTGAACTACAGTTACATGAAAGATAGATTTTTCAATATTTCCGCATGTCGAGATTGTGTTTTGAAGAATTACATGACCTTTTAAAGACAAATATTGCTAAGTGCACCACGAACTGGAGGAAACCAATTAATACAAGAGAAAGAGTTTAAGGTAAGTACTAAAAAACATACACTTTATGTGTGATATATAAACTACAGTTTAATTAACATGTTATGAATGTGACAAATATAGTATAGTAACTTAATCAAAACGGAACAGACACATAAAACTTTAAATATAAACTGAAATTTCCAAAAAATAACATTAGGGTAAGTTTATTTATTTCTCGATTCATCCACTATGATAAATTAATATAATTACTATTATCGTCGGGATCTTCTTGAATCATGTCGCTTGCCCCTTCATAAACATCCTTTGCTGAATGTCCTGAAAATTGAGTGGGTCGGCATGGAGATCTTCCGCTACAAAATTTTGTCAAGACAAAGTGCGACTCCTTCGAGGTCTGTGGTTGAGGGTTTGAGTCCAAATTTTGTAAATATGATGGCGATGTCTCCGAATCGGAATGCTGTGAATAGATAGATAGATAGATAGATAGATAGATAGATGCGGAACAAATGATCAATCCCATCTAGGTCCTGTTTGCTTCTTTTATTTGACAAAAAATCAATTACTTTGTCGACATCATCTGGACAGTTTTCAGTTGATGAGTGACTATAGGCCCGTAAAGTCGCTGAAGATTATTCGCTAGATGCATCTGTTTGTTGGGTATCGTGAGACAAATTTTCTGTTTCAGATAAACTGGTTTCTTCAGTTTCTGTTAAACCTTTTGACGGTATATTACTACAGTGCGAACGTGGTTTAAGATTATAATCCAAAAAACTCATGTGGGTACTCCAAGGCCACTTATGGTACTTCTTGGGCTGACCTGTTTCACCTTTTGTGAACTTCTTGTATCTCAAGTAAGAATCACGTAAATTTTTCCACTTTTGTTTTGCTGTTTCAGCTGAAACAAAAATAAATTAATTAGATTACCCAATTGAAGACTTCTGAATGGTTCAAAAATCACTTTACGAGTTTTTTTTAATAGAAAATGATGCAGTGATGCGGTGTGATTTTTTTATAAAAAAATCATACATCCAAAGCGTCGTGAAGCTAATAACTGTATATTTTCCTCTTTCTTTTCAGATATTTGGCAACAGGCGACAGCCATCAGACTATCGCTTTTTCTTATCGAGTTGGACAATTAACTGTTTCCAAAATTGTAAGAAATGTCTGCCAAGAAATCTGGCGAACCCTACAGCCAATTTATTTACCATCACCGACCAGAGAGATGTGGTTACAATCTGTTGAAGGTTTTTTGAAACTTTGGGGCTTTCCAAACTGCCTTGGAAGCATAGACGGAAAGCATATTAAGTTGAAATGTCCTCGTCGTAGTGGCTCAGCCTATTTTTGTTACAAAAATTATTTCTCCATAGTTCTCCTTGCAATAGTTGACCCATATTACAAGTTTATGGTAGTGGATATTGGCAATTATGGGCGTCACAGTGATAGTGCTATTTTTGAAAACTCAGCTTTCTACCAACAGTATATTGCAAATAAAACTATTTTACCCCCAAACCCACTTCCAAGAAGAGAGGATCTAGTACCCCATGTATTTGTAGGGGACGAAGGATTTGCACTGCAAACTTATTAGATGAGACCGTACCCAAAAACTGGAGTTATTAATGACGCAAGAAAGAAAAAATTTAATTCACAGCTCAGCCGAGCGCGTCGTGTAGGGAAAAATGCTTTCGGCATATTGGCCATGAAGTGGCGAGTTTTCTTAAGAGCCATAGAAACGGAAGCTGATACTGCTGACTGGATTGTAAAGGAGCATGCTGCTTGCACAATTACATTATTACAAAAACAGGACCAGAGAATATACAGCCATGGAAACGGAGGAACAAGATGAACGAATACAAGCATTATTAAACACAAGACCGGCAAACAGAAGATCAAATACTGCCGCGTTTGAAATTCGAGAAAAATTTGCAGATTACTTTAGTACATTATGAATCATAACCTAACTTTGAATTTATAATAAAAATACAGATATGTACTTACCCGCAATGCCTAGCGTTTTTGATATTTCGTTCCATGCGTCACTTTTTTTAACATATTCTTATAATATTCATGAGTAGTGTCATACAGAAACACATAACTTCTTACAGTTTCTATAAACACTTCAGTATTTTCCGCCATGATGTATATTTTACGCGGGAAATCTGTAAATTTAGTACAGGTGTATCGCTTGTCGTCGCGGTCTAAACTGGACCGCCGCGATTGACCGCCTTCAGTGTGACTGTTATAATATATTTGTCTGTAATATAGAATTATCGCTTTCCCGTCGCGTTCCAAAATCGCTGCCCGCCGCGACAGACCGCGTTCTGTATGCCAAAGCCTTAAATGACGAAGGAAAATGAGTGGTACCCAAGCGCACAAACCCGTTTTTTTGACCAGGAAACGTAACTTTTATTTCGCGCAGGTGGTAACTATTTCTAATTCTTCTAGCTCACTGCGTGGAATACGGGTAAGTTTGTTCTTTGCTGGCCTTTTAGCGTTAATATTCACTTAGTTCGTTTTTGTTAAGCCAGCCACTAAATGCCTAAAATAGGTTTTTGACCGAGTTAGGATTCGATTCCAGTCTGGTCGACGCGCGCCCCACGACACAGAGTTTTAACACACCAGTCCATCTCACCGACTACCTTGTATACATACCGTTATTACTTAATTTTAAGTCACTGGCTAAACGACCGCCGACGATTTTGCTCAACAATTAGAAGAAAACCGTCATCCAGCTGTTTAATGTATTTACGTAAATGAAAACTGACAAAAATGTAAACTTGTTTGTTATTACCGGCGATATTTACGTATTTTATTGGTAACTCAGTAAAGACAAAAGCTCGGTATTGCATCGGGCCAATGAAGGAAACGTCGGGAGAACGCTGGCATCGGTCTCCCTCAATTTTATATTTGATGGACCAGCATCATTCTACCGATATTTATGAAAGGCGGTTTTAATATTTACGGGCCGGGATCGGACAGGCATGTGTATATACACATAAACTCTTTTACGGGTTTTGACCGTTATGCCGATTTTGTTTCGATGTTGATTTACCATGTATGAACTGAACTATATAAGATTTTATATTTCGCGCCAAGAAAACAGCGCTGTTCTGTCAAAGTGGTTGTTTTGATGTTCTCGCTTGGCGTCTGAGTTTAGTTATGTTGTAAGCACGTTGAGACTCGAATACAAATTTGTTTGTTTGGTTTTTTGGTTTTAATCCGGTGTAGTGTTAACTAAAAGTGTAAAAACAATCTGTAATGGAGAAATTTATAAGTAAACAGTAAGTATGTCGTCACAAGTGATTTTCTTTTAAAATTACCGGTCCTTTTTACTTATCGGGCCCAGGTTCTCAACAACGAAACGTTGCATACAAAAAATTCTTTCATCTTCGTAATCTGCGCCCCAAAAACCGCCCTATACAAAATTTGAATAAAATCGGCGACAGGCCCGATAGGTTAAAAATTACCAAATTATTTCTTTTTACTCAATTACAAATTAACTTGTAATTGTTTTCAAGTTGTGGACTAATTGTTTATAAAAAGCAAATACATTGAAATAAAGTCATTAATGCATAATTTTTTCATGCTGATAAAATATGGCCTTATTCGAAAAAAGATGCTGAAGAAACTACAAGAAAAATGTTGGCTTTTCTCCTCCCTCATCAGTAGGCTTTCAAGATTATCTGTTCTGGACCCCATAATTAAGGAGGGGTGGAAAAATGGGAACTTAATAAAGCCTAAAATGTAGGTAAGAAAAAGAATTAGGTAATTATTTGTTTTTTAGTTTTTATTATGTCTCTGTTAGATAGTCATAAAAAGCTCAAGCTTAGACTATGAATTAAAACATAAAATATTTTTTGTTCAATAAATTATTACCCAAATGTTTTTTGTTAGCAGTTTATTTTAAATATTTTTACTGAATGTTAGGTCTTTACATTAAGGCTCTTCATTGTTTGCATTAAAATATAAAAAAGTTTATATGTACAAAAGTGTAACTTGGAATTTTATTGCTTTTTAGCATCTATAGGAAAGGACCCCAGTTTGAAGCAGTGCTACTGATATGGAAATGCAACAGACACGATGTATGGGAGATTAAAAAGAGGCCAAACCAAGGGTATGTTATAAATATTATGCTTCAGTAGTTAATATGTGATACCCTTTCAGCCAAATTAAAAGGTTCATAGACAATGCGTGTCAAACACTAACAGGTAGAGATTCAACAAAGAATGTTGGCATGTAAATGTGATGACTCGTTGGTCCTGTTTCATTGTTACCTCGCATGCCTATGAACATTTTTTTTTATTTGGCTGAATGTGTATATTATTCATGTTTATAGCTAAAATCTACAATAATTGCACTTGCAGTTTATTTCTCTGGCGTCACAATATTTTTATTTATATGAAAAAACTTTGTTTTACAAATTGTCTGCAAATGCATAATTTGCAGAAAAATATATAATTTTATGTTTTTAGGATTTACTAAACTTATATTGTATGTGTATTTTAGATAATGGGGAAAGGAACAACAAATAATTAAAGATCTGGACCAGGTGCTCATTACTAAATAAGAGATATTTATTTTTTATTTTTGTATTATTAGCTACTTAAATAGTAAAATAAGCACTAAAAAGAAGCCACAGAATTGTACATTTTCTTTACTATTACTTTAGTTCACAACATAGTAATGTTCTTTTCTTTTATTTAAATAAAATGGTTAACCGAAAGTTTTTATTTATTAAACATTTTACAAGAAATAAAATTGTTACAAGTT
Source organism: Listronotus bonariensis (assembly GCA_014170235.1). NCBI lineage: Eukaryota > Metazoa > Arthropoda > Insecta > Coleoptera > Curculionidae > Listronotus > Listronotus bonariensis. Next base: position 21,978 of record JACEGR010003750.1, on the reverse strand, counting down.
TGGTGTTATATTTTTTTCTGACTCAAATATAAAAAAATGGGCTTAGTTGGAAGTATTCATTCGCTTTTCCGCTGGGTTACAAAAGTGTCAAAATTTAAAATTAAGTCATCCCATGGGTTTAATTTAACAATTTTGACACTCCTGATATACAGTGGTAAAGCCGTAAATATCCGCCCGGGCGAATGCAATTTTCATCGGCATAACTGCACTGAATATTCACATATCCGTTAAGTCGGGTCTTTATCGGCACGACACAAATTTGCTGTATCGGGAAACTGCAGTCGGGTTACAAACGGCCAGGCGGCCACTTTATTTGATTTTCCGTACCCGCGCGATAGCATTGGCCCAATGAAACAGTGACGGCAAACATCAAAGTGCCAGCATCGGTCCGAGGGCAGTTGGTTTATTGGGAATGTCCTGTCCGCTGTCCCGCGGCATTGCTTATAAAACTAATAAAAACCGCTGAATAATTGTTAATGTTAACATAACCTTAATAATTATTTAATATGCTGTGCCGTAAGCGTTCAGTTTTCTTGTGGTTTTATTGTTTAATATTGCAGTTTAATTTATAGAACCCTTTGAAAAAACAAATTAAAGTAATATAGCGGGATAAGGACACGAAATTAAATCCACTATTTTATTTATCCTAACGTTTTGAGGCTGAATTGCCACTTTATTATTAGCCTATGATTAAAAGACACATTACAAAACTATTTTGTCACATGTACCCAATATTTTACAACACCAAAAATACCTAAAAAATTGTCAAGCAGTAAAGGCGAACGAATCAGCAGTCAGTAATTAGATATGCCTAACATTTTTAAAAAGTGCAAATTTTTTCTAAAAATTAAAATAGGAACAATAAAAATTAAAAATAAGAAAATGTTTAAAAAAGTATTAGGAAAAAATAAAAAAAGTTAGTTAGTTGTACCCGGAATTCGAACTCAAAACATGTGGCTTACGTTTCAAAACTCATAACTCTTTAGCTATTAATTCTTTCTTTTAAATTTTAAAAATATAATTATAGATATAAGCAGTACTTATGAATTATTTAACTTGTAATATTTTTCCTTTTTCTAAAAAATTAAAGTTTGTTCCACCCTCAATACACGCATACTTTATTTGGTTATACTTCAGTTTTAGCTTAATAAAACAATCAGTTATTTTGCTTGCCGGTAAAATACTTCTGCCTGGCATTTCTTTTTCAACAATGATGTAATTTTTTTAAACATATGAACAGCTTGAACAAAATTTTCGTAGGTGTTAAACGTGTCTCTTTGTTTTACTTTTGTTTTTTAACAAAAAAAATTAACAATAAAACAAATAATTATTAGGGCTGGGTTAAATTTAACAACAATTCGGCGGTTTTTAATGGTTTTCATAAGCAAAACCGCCGGGCGGCGGAATCTGCCGATAAAATAAGTAAAAACTGCCGGTAATAACAAATTAATTTAGGTTTTGCGCGGTTTTTATATTCTATTTATAATGGAGCAAAACGGTGCTCAGTCGTGTAAAACTGCAATAATCTATTATTTACCGTATTTTATTTACAAAAGTAAATAATATTGTAAATTACAGTTTTGGTTTTTTTAAAAATATATTTTAAATTTACTTTTGTAGCGCTGCTGATTTAGTTTGTGTCATAAAAGAAGCTGCAAAAGGCTACAAAGACGCCCTACCTCATTTTATTTAACATTCAAGGAAGTCGTGTAATGTGTAAATTTCCTGATGTCTTGCGACAAACCGTATAGATGCAAAAAGTTTTAGCTAAAGGAAAAATGAATTTTAAACTGTTTATTGCCGTCTTCAAAGAAAATAAGAGCTTTTTAAACTTTTAGAGCATGGTATCACTTTTAGAGAATCTTTTAGTGGTATTTATTAAGTAGATGTAGCTAAAATTTACGTTTTTTGTAAATTGCATATTTTAATTTTAATAAATGTTTTTTATTTAATTTTAAAAAAGTTTTGTTGTTTAGTTATTTTTTAGTGTTAAAATCGTTTTAAAATTTAGTTCGATGCTTTTTAAAGTTAAATACTAACACGTCGTGTATCTTTAAAACTTCTCTGGGCAATTTTTTAAAAATTTTTGGAAATAAGCGGGTCCAAAGCAACCACAAAGCAAGACTGTATCAGAATATGGTGTTTTAATGTAGACGCTTTTTGTTAAATACCCACCTGCTAGTGTTTAACATACAGCAAGTCAATTAAAAGCATCGATCTGGCACGATATATATACGCCTATATATTTGAGTCTAAAAGTTTGCAAAATATTTATTGTTAAGGCGGATTAAAATATACAGAATCAGCCTAATAAGTCGTTTATCGGCAATGTATGGAAAAGAGACGGTCTAACGCACATACCGGCATGTAAACACTTTGGATTGGATGACTTATTGTACTTTATTTGTTGTTGCTTTACTGGACGATATACCTTTACCTATTGCTTATACCAAGGTGGTTACAAAAAAGATGCCAAATTTGATATGACAGTAAACAGCTGATTCATCGTCGTCATTGGGGTCCTTTTTTTTGTCAATTTAAAATTTGAATGTAGTTTATACAATTGTTAAAGTTTTTTTAATCCACTGTTTACTTACAAATATAAACACAAATTTACAAAACACTAAACTAATAACGTCATTTTTTTAAAAAGGACCCCTTTGGCGTCACATCTGTCAACTGTCATATGAAAGTTAGGCCACCTCGTCTCTAAGCACCTTGTGCTTATACAGTATAAACCCCAATAAATATAAGTGAACAAAAAATAAAAGTAAAGATAAATATAGCTTTTTGTGGTATTGGTAAATTTACTTCTATTGAATATTGATATAAAATACCCTTTAATTTTCTAAGTAAGCGAAATAGGTTGAACATACCATAAAAAATAAAAAGTTATATACAGTGCATTTCGATAAAACGGGCCACCCAGTATATTTCAGTTATTTGTACATCCATCAGAAAATCCCGAAACAAGTATTTTTTTATTTTTAGTGGGACACATTTTTGTACCACAACTTTGTCCAGTGTTATCCCCCCCACCACCACAAAAGTCAAAAAGTTTAAATGGAAAAGGGGTTCAAGTGATTTTTTAACATTTTCTCCGTGACAGACTTAAATTTTTTTAATTTGGTTCAGTAGTTTCCAAAAATGTACTCCTGATATTTAGGATGTTTAGCTCCTGTAATTTTTTAATTTTTTAAAATATCCAAATAAAATTTGTTACTTAGGTATACTACCTAAATGTACAGTATTTATTGTATTCGGCTATTTTCTGTTACTTCCGTATAGCCAAAAACGACCTAAAATTTATTATTTTAAATGGGACATTCAGTATATTTTAATTTATTTATACAGACAACGTCATTTTAACTACACTGACAGTCCGTCTGCTACTTTTTGACATTTAACCTAGGTATAGAGATTAATATATATATATAATATTTATTTATTTATTTATATTTGTATTTAGTTTTGTTTGTTTTTGTTTGTTAATTTAATTGTTGAACCAAGTGGTTCTAACAAAATTAATAAGTAGGTACTTCTATTTTTCTGTGTCTCTCCATTCTAAAATTTACAGTTTTATCGCATTAGTAGCAGTCTAAATTAAAAATTATTTTTTTTATAGGTTAGACGTAAAAAAGTAGCAAATCGGGAGTCATAGTACTCGAAATAATATTGTTTATTTAAATAAATAAAAATATACCAAGTACCAATTTAAAAAACGAAAAATAAGGGCATTTTCGGCCTAACCAGGAAGTAAATGTAAAAAAATATCTTAAATACACAAAAATAATGCAATATTTAGCTTTCACAGATATGCCTATGTACAATATATTTTTTTTTTAACTGTAAAAATAAAAAAGGTACAGAGACCTTGGCTCGAAAGAGAAATCCAAACTTTTTGAAGCTGCCGTAGCTATAGATACAATGTGTTTATGCCAGTTAAGGCCACTTTCAAATATGACGCCCACAAGACTGAAGGTGTCTTTGCTCTGTAAAACTTGGCCGCTCATAATTAGAGGATGAGTATTTGATGACTTTTTCGCGACAAGGAACATGATTGTGTTTGGATGCATTAAATGAACGAGATTTTTGCGCCCCAATCCAATATTAAATTAAGATCCTCCGATATAATACTAAATTCTTTCGAAAACTACTTAATCGGTTTAAAAAGGTTGAATTTGTTAGAAATAAGTAAAAACTCTAAAGATAAGGGACTACTTGACCACCTTTCAAATTTAAACTTTTTGACTTATGTGTTGGTGGGGGTAAGGGTATAACAATAAACAAGTAAATTTTGACACAAAAATGTGTCCCTGAAAAATAAAAACGACGTGTTTTGGATTCTTTTTATAAGTGTACCAATAAAGGAATCATAGGGGGGTCGATTTAATTAATATGCACTGTATATTATCAACGATCATAATAATAATAATAATAATATTAAAAGCATTGCGTAAGTTGTAACATATTGTTGCACTGTTTCAATTAAAAAGCAAAAATCCAAATTTATTTATATTATTTAAGGATATTTCATAATTTATCAAAATCATTCTTTTTACACGGTTGTGGTAAATAATTCATAGGTTTTTAAATTATTGTAGAATTTGCAAAATAGCGCTAGTAATTATTTTTCACATGAGAAAGAAACAAACAAACAATTGTTTTATAAAAACCCCAATTTTAGCTATTTTGGTGATCAACTCATTTTACTTTGGCCTTTATGGACGTACACATAGGTTAAAAAAATGTAGATACCTGTGTCACTTTAGGTACTAAATAAGTCAAAAAACATACTAAAAATAAAATTGATTTGTTATCGTTATAAATATTTAATTGGCAAGGTTTCAAATATTGGTGGAAGCAAAATCGACATCTCTTTGCAACATTAGGATTATATTTTCTTGTTAAATAACAGACTTCCTGTGGAGAGTTGTAATATTTTGACCTAATTTAATTAGTTTGGTATTTTATCCAACTAGATATTTGGCTAGCAAAGATAAAGTGCTGGTGGAGTGTCGGTTAGTGCTCTGGTTAGTTGGGACGTTCCCAGTTTTGTTAATAAAGTAATTCTAAGTTTACAAAATAGGACAAAATTTATGGTTTTTACATTTAAACACATTTTTATTCTAAAGTTAAAAGGCTAGTATACCTTTACTACAAAATGAAAATACAATTTTGGTAATAGGATAGGTAAGTATTAGGTACAAAACAGACGGAGCAGTTTTCGTCGAGTCGGAGGCGACTTATTCTATTCTATTTTTTTTCTTGGTTTTGGTCCTTTCAGGTCCAATCCACCACTCATCCCCTTCCGGATGTATGCTTTCCAGGGCTTCGTCGGCGAAAAATCTGGATAATCGAGCTCGTAGCTCCCAGAAATTCCAAAAAGAAAACAAAATAATTCTACAATCGATGCAATGCATAAATTATCGGCTGTCAAACCAAGACCCGCTACTGGTGTTTCGTATAACCTTCACTTTCACTACTGACAGTTCCCATGGCATGCCCATCTATTTTCCGCCATTTGAGAAATGCCTCGTGTTCACCACCAAACAGGATACCATTAGCTTATAGGAATCTTCGCTCACAGCGCTTAGATTCAGAAGAAAGATGCCGTCAATTTAGCGTGAATCTTTCCTTGATCCCCGAAGGTAAAAACGTCCGTACGGCACCTCTAACCGCCACTCCGGAAAGAACTTTGTAGTCCTCTACGCACGTCTTCACTGTCCGGAAGTAAAAAACCCGGCGGCGACTTTTTCACTCTTTAGTCTTAAAGTCGGGCCTTACATAACCACAACGAGCCCGTGACCGTGTGTTTCCCTGGTAAAATGTAGGGGGTGTGAAGCAAAAATTTTGTATTTAATCAAACTGTAAACAGTAATAGGATTTAATTATACAACTATTTAAATTACACCAGTTTATAAATTAAATCTTAACAAATAAGGCAATACAGTTTAAGGGTTTAACTACATATAACCACACCGAGTCCTGCACCGTAGCACGGCCGTGTCTTGGTCTTAAGATGTACCGTTTTAATTAAATGCCGTAGGCCCAATATCGACGCTCCGTGCCCGACCATTATCCAGCACCGTATTTTAACAAGTAAACAAAAATTACTTTATTTGATTTCTCGAAATAATAATTTTCAAAAACCTATAAAACAAAAAATAACCATGTATTCGTATGTATGAAATGTGTGTTTTTTAAAGCTTTTTAAAAGTTTTTTTATTTTTTCTGTTATATCTTTAAACTAAAAGTCAATAAAACAAATATATAGCTACCCAAGCAGCAAGCTGACGTCTTATTGACGTCTCTTTTTGTCATTTAATCAGCAAATATGTTATAAGATGACGACAAAATGACGTTAAAATTGACCTCCTTAAGTCACAGACAAAAGACGTCCTGTTAATAACGTCGTGATGATCGTCTTTAAGATGACAAAAAATTGATGCATTTTCTTTTTTTTTTCAAAAGCTAAAAAAACGATATTTTATTTACTAAAATTATATTTCTAATTATGGAGTAAACACACCTGGTAGTTAATAGGCTTTCCATAAAGACGGTGGTAGATGGATGTGTTATGTCACGTGATGACAACTAAAATTATTAGTACTTAACTAGAAAGTGTTCTTAACAGCAGTCAAAATTATTCAACAAAATTGAAATAGAAAAAACTTCTTACTGCTTGCAATATCCCTGCACTGCAAGGTCGCATCTTTCGGGACATTGTCCAAACTGGAGAAGCAGATTTTTACACTAGCCGAAGGTATTTCTTTCAAAGCTAATTGAAATCACATACCGCAGACCGGTCTCGAACTATTTTGGTTCAGTGTAGGCGATAACAACAAGCTCCCAAAAATTCCTATAAGAAGTGAAGATGTTGGATAAACGTGGTAGTTTATTGTCCATTACGCCATTTGTCGGTAGAGTTTTTCCTATTATTTCAATTTTGTATAAAAATTACTCTTATTTTCTTGTCATATGATATTTCGGTTGGATTTTGACACGAATTATATTACAATGTCACAAAAAATTTTTGCCGGGTTTTCTAAACATGACGTCATAAGATTTTTATAAGCTAGTATGACGAAAAAATGACGTCAAAAAGGCGTCACTTAAACGACGCCAAAACACGTCAGTAAAATGACGTTAAAATTACGTCATAATTTGGTCTGATGACGCCTTATGACCAAAAATGACTAAAAATTTTGCTTGGTGCTTGGGTAGCCACTATATTCTTTGTTTAAAATCCCCAAAACTTATTTTTTTATTCGTAATATCAAAGAAGCTTAAAATGCCAAGACAAATTGAAAAAATTTAAAAACAATCTGTATCTCCAAAACGAATTAAGTAAGCCATGACCTATTGCATAACTGATTTTGTTTTAAAAATAAAAACCAAGAATATGCATTAATATTTGTTTTCTCTTATAGTCTCTGCAATACCCTACGTGGATACCGAAAAGGCGCCACCCTGTACAATAATAGCCTAATAATACAGGGTAATTCCTAACGTATAGGCATGGGCATGGAAAAATATTGCAAAGTGCAAACAATGGACGCATTCAGTGGGTCTCAACTGCTTTGCCGCTAAATATCTAAGTGTCAAAATTGTCAAATTTAAGTCTTCCTATTGGTAGAATTTAAAAATTTTGACACTTGTGATACCCAGCGGCAAAGTGGCTGAGACCGCCTGAATGAGCCCAATGACTAAACTTAAAATAAAAAGTTAGTAAAATATGTCTAGCTAGTAAATTAATCAAATATTTTAAATACAATTTTTGAATTTTGAAGACAAATAATAATTAGTAAGGTATTTTTTGTTTCAGAAATAATTTGGTTTATTTTCTACGCAGCTTCGTAAAATTAACTAGCGGAATTTTTGTTTTTCATTAAAAATAAAACATTAAAAGAGTATTTTTTAGGATTACTACAGTCGTCTCCCAGTTGTGATTTTTTTTTACGCGATTAGAATTACAATAAGGGCTTATAGTGATATTGTCATGTTATTGGTGAAACCATAAGTAGGTTATAAGTTTATTTTTCATAATTAATTACTATTTTTCCCTAAATTATACCTGTTTTGTTTGATTTCAAATAATTCCTATAATCTTCCTAACTAAAGATATTTTACTAACTTTATTTATTTATTTTCATCATTGTTTGCCCTTAGCAATAATTTCCCAAGTTTATACGTATAGGTTAAGAATCACCCTGTATACGTGTAACCAATCTACCATATTAATAAATCAATACCCACTATCTTCAAAATAGTATAACATAAGCATGGCCTTCCTATTTATATTTTGGGTTTATTGGTGTATTTATTTATTTTTTACCCAAGTTCAAAATATTTAGGTAGTGCATAATAAAAACAACTAAAGGATACAAAGATTTTTAAAAAATATCAACAATTTACTTATCAGCATCTTCTGCAGATTCCTATGAGAAATAATAAAAATGGCTGAGGTACAATACGCGTCCAAATATGTTTTAACTTATTTTCCAAACTACGTTCAACAAAAAGAAAAACAGTTTAAAATGTGTCAACATGTCGAAGAACCCTTAAAACACACTTTATAACGCTATGGTAAGGGCTAAATATTTAATATTTACCTATAAATCTCAACACGCCACAAATAGTACAGTGGCCACAAATGGTACAACTACCCTAATAGGGCGCTTTTCTCAATAAAATTTAAACAAATGTTAATCATACATTTGGAAGGTTTAGGTCGGTATATTCTATTTTGAAAATTTTTAATAAAAAAACATCAATTGCTTAAAAATAAATTTAAACTAAAATAAATGTTTGGATTTTAAGGGGACTGCTTTAATGCTAATTACTGTTATTATTTATTATAATACAATAAAAATCTTTTAAAAACACCTAAAAGGTAACCATAGTTACTAAGTATATAAAATATTCCAATACACATTTTAATATATTAGCCATGGGTATTGAGTTTTTTACCGATGCAATAAACTCTTTGTTAAACTTTTGGAGTAGCGTAAAACTGTTAAAATATTCTATGTACTCTAAATGCCTCTAAAAATGTTTAATAAAATAACAAACTCTTTAATAAAGGATAATTCAACTTCTTTAGGTAATTTATCATGTTTATTTTCCAACTGAATAGACCGTGTAAGAAACCACAACAGTTTAAACCACGTATTGTGTGATTATTTATTAACTTTTTAAAATCCTTAAAAAAACATTATTTTTTATTTTATTTTAAAGTCATCAGTGCTTATGTTATTAAAAACCCTTATTAATTTTTATATGATTTTATTAATTTGCCGTTAATGGCAAAATCTTATTACCAAGTGCCTAAATATACAGGGTGGCTGAATTTCGTTGCAATTGCGAGGTATCTTGGTTATTATTGATAGAGACTTGCGGTTATTGCGAACTGTTGTTACATTTTATTTCAACAAAAAATTACACTAACATATTTTTATGAGCCCCTTTGTTTCTGACGTACACGGTAAAATTATTTCTTTTCGATTTTCGGACCACCCTCTTATTTGGGTTGTCTTGTTACCTACAACAAAAGTAAAACTATTACTGGTAAATATTTTTACGTAGAATCCAGTGGCGTTGTTAGATTTTTATTTTCTTATTTTTTCGAGATATGAACCAAACCTATGATTTTTTTATTGGAACACCGTGTATATTTATAATTCAATAAATAAAAGCGAATGAAATCATTTTAAAAATGTATAATACCTAATAGTTATTTAAATTCATGGACCCTAAATAAATGTTTTTAGAATTGAATTTCGCATAATGGGCCATATTATACAGGGTGTTCATTTAAAGACTTTCCACTCAAGTTACCTTCGAAACGAGACAGATTTGAGGAAATCGCCGAAACACGTCAAAATATATATTGAGGGGAACGTTTTTACAAAAATTGGACGGCGCCCCTTTAACCCCTTAACCACCAGGGCTACCACCCCAAAATTCTTAAATGAGAAGGCACGTCGAGTAACACATCATTTTAAAGCTCCTGACGAGTACTTTATTACCCTAGAATATGAAGTCAATACCTTCACCTATTACAAAATAGCGGTACTTTAAAATTACCTAAATACCTGATTTGGATGGTCATATTTCCGAAACTAATAAAGTTAGATGTACATAATGTGTACGTGTATAATTACGACTTCTTAAAGCTCATTTAAAGATCTTTTTAATGGTAAAATAATATACAGGGTTCTTAAATAAAAAATATGTACTTTTTCTTTTACCCTGTATATTACTACCAGTATCACCATTAAAAAGACCTTTAAAAAGCTTTAAGAAAACACCACATTAGGTACATCTAACTTTATTACTTTCGGAAATATGGCCATCCAAATCAGGTATTTAGTTAATTTTAAAGTACCGCCATTTTGTAATAGGTAAAGATATTGACTTCATATTCTAAGGTTATAAAGTACTTGTCAAGAGCTTTAAAATTATGTATCACTCGACCCGCCTTCTCCTTTAAGAATTTTGGGGTGGTGGCCCTGGTGGTTAAGGGGTTAAAGGGCGCCGTCCAATTTTTGTAAAAACGTTCCCTCTCAATAAATATCTTGACGTGTTTCGGCGATTTTCTCAAATCTATCTTGTTTCGAAGATAACTTGAGTGGAAATTTTTAAATTAACACCCTGTAGATATGAACAAAAAAATAGAGTGTGCCGTCACTTTATATTTTTTTAAATTTAACAACAACATAGAAATTTTAACTACTTAACCTCGTCCAGCATCCCTATTTACCCCTCAGTTCCTTAAGTTTGTTCACTTATTAATTAAATAAAAACTGAACATTTTGAATCAGCGCTAATGTATTTATACTTACTTTATTATTATACTCATTTTAAATTAAATATATTGTTTTAAAACATGGATACATATTGATTTTGGACAGTGTTTTAAGTTTAAAAACGGTAGCGCTAATCCAAAATGGTCAGTTTTTAATCAATTAATAAGTGAACAAACATAAGGAACTGACGATGACGGGTGAATAGGGGTGCTGGGCGGCGTAAAGTAGTTAAAACTTTTATGCTGCGGTAAAATTTAAACAAATAATAAACTGAGACATTACTTAATTTTTTTGTTATAAAGTCTTTATCAAAGCCCACTATGCGAAAGTCAGTTTTAAAATTAAAAACATTAATTTGGGGTAAATAAAAAATGATTAATAGGTCCTATACATTTTAAAAAGCTCTTATCCGGTATAGTTTTTAAATGAAAAATACACAGGGTGTTTTATGATAAAAATAAATATTTTTTAAATCCAACTATACTACTGGATTTTACGTAAAAACAACTAACATATGAGGAGAACCAAAAAAAAAATGAATTTCGCCCTGTATGTCAGAAAGGAAGAGGGCCACGAAAAATATTTTAGGTGTCATCTTTTGTTTCATCCAAAGGTAGCAACACTTCTATCTTTATCAGTCTCTATCTTGAATAATAACCAAGATACCCTGCATATGCAACGAAATCCGGACACCCTGTACATACTGTGTATATGTGTACGTAAATTTTATCGATTGATGCCTGCTTGAATAATTTCAGCAAGTGGACGTTTAATTCTGTCACTAAAAGTGTATAAAACTTTGTGTGTTTAAAAAAATAAATTGTTTATGGATAAAATTTAAAAAACTTTCTAACACGCTGCCTCATACCTTAAAATGAATAATATAATTAAAAAATACTAAAAATAAAAATTACGCCAAGCACATTTTCTTGTGTAAATTTTATGTGTACATTACTTTTAATATAAAAATTTCTATCTTGTCTTCTTAGGTTAATTTAAAAAACGATTTAGTTTCACTTCATGCTATAACGGTATGCTGGAGACGAGAGGCTCTATGTCATATAATTTACCACCTTAGGTAGAGTAACGTGTAAATTTTCTTATGTCTGGCGACAAAGAGTATAAAGCTAAAAAGCTGGGTTTGAACCAGAAGATAAAACGTTAAGTTTAAAAGAAAAGTGTAGCTTTGAAAATGTTGAACTTTTAAACACGTCCACTCTGGTGGCGTGAATTGAAAAAAATATATATTTGAATATTGTTTTTTTTTAAACGTTTGAACACGTAAATCTTTATTATTGACTTTCATTTATTTTAGGGCAAATGTCACCATAGGCGATAACAATTAACTATTTTTTTTCAATGGGAGCACTTATTTTTTATTACATTTTTAATTTTTTTACAGGTTTATTGCATATAAGTTTATGTTAATATTTATAGAGAAATTTACTATAAAATTTGTTAAGACAGTTAAATTAAAAAAGAATGATAATGAAGGGCTTGATTTTTTTAAAAAACATTTATATACGTCAATCCTAATTTCAACAGCGTTTTTTAGGGTAAATGCATGTATACATTGTGTACCAAAAATAGGCAACGATCATTAACCTAGTTTATTTAAATAAAAATTAAAATATTGTATTTGATTTTTAAATTTCACATTTAATCCTAACTATGTTTTATATACATGAATATAAGTAAAAAATGAAATAACAGAAGTTGATGGTTGTTTCATTTTTTAACCACTCTTTATAATATATTGCAGTAATATGAAAAAAACCTTTTTTCAAATATAAAAATCGACGTGTTAGAGCGTTTTTCCAAAAAACACCTCTTTAAAATACTTCTCTTTAAAAGTTTTGAAAAAATCGATGGTAATTGTTTAAATCACTGATAACTTTAAGTATATCATGGAGTACATAGTACATAGTTACAATTTGATGCAGAACTTAAAAATAAACACAAAATATATAAAACTATTTAATAAAAAATAAATTTAATGCTCTTGGCTTATTAAGGGGCCACCATACATGAATTTACCATAAAAAAAAACGGCAGTCAAAAATAAAGATTGACGTGTCCTAGGGTTAAAAAAAATAAATCCTAGATTTAAAATGAAAGTTTTAAACTTACGTATCTACACCAATATTAAAAAAATCTATGATAATTTCTGTGACTTAGGGTATAGAACATTGTACGGGGTAGAGCCAGGTAAAACATTACCTTACAAGGTATAGCGAAAACTAAATTAGATAGCACTAAACTGATTACAAAAGCTCGGCTTATATTTATAAAACAGATTTAGTGCAGAGACAACTAATGAGACGAGTAACTGGTCCTAACAATTTGTCCATTGTATTTATCCCTTTCTGGTTTAACGCAAGTTCCAATAAATATGTCTTTGTCTTTCATCATGGCAGGCTATCGTAGATGGAGCAATCATCGCTTTGCCCTGATTGCCAAGTTGTTTACAATTTCTGCATGTAAACTTTAATGTCCTTTTTGGCTCACATCTAATTAAGAGAAAGAAAATATACCATGAATCGAATATTTTTAACTTGACAACGTTGTCACAGGCAGTCACACCGAAATGTTAATCGATATTTGTGTTTGATATTTTTCAATGGCCGATTTGTTTGGACAGTTTGTTTACATTTTCTGTGATTTATTGTGTGTTTCGTGGTTTTTACCTTTAATTGGACTTTTATTAGTGATCACAGTGTATATATTAAATTTGTGCTTTTCAACAGATAATTTAAGGTAATATTGACATGGTTATCTGTAAGAAAAATCTTTATAAAACCCAAATAAATGACATTTTTAATGAGCTGTGTGTAATTATTGAACTAAACCCCAATATATTTTATATTAATAGGAAACAAAAACAAATTACCTAACATTAAGGGCAAAAATAGCACAGCTATATTATTTGAATTTGGCGGGCAAACGCTAAAGGCGACTCACGCGCCATCTGCGTTTGCCTTCCTTGAAGACACACAAGGAAGGCCCAGCAGCTATCTCTCTCTCGGATAATTTATTTACTTTTAGTTGCTCGTCTCATTGTTGTCTCTGTTTAGTGATAAAAGTAAATCATAGCTTACCTGCTTTTGGAGATCCAGAGTGTTTGTTAAAATTTCCTAATTTGACTAGGCACTTAAAACTGCTTCGCTATTAAAGATAGAAAAAAAATGTAAATACAAAGATTTGAGGATTTCTATGTGGAATTTAATAGTTTATTTTTATATATCACTTTTTATTTTATTTCTAATAAATTTTATTTTGACAACGGTGGCAGACTTGCCACCAAAACGTCGTCTTTAAGTTCTTTACTTACTTCTTTAATTTTTTTTCCTGGCATGTACCCAAATAAAAACTATTAAATAAATGAATCCGACGAACCAATACAGAACATGTCTTTAACTTTACTCTAGGTCATTTTTATATTTTTATTTATAGCTTACCCCATACTGTTGTCTGGAGTAAAGTTTTGTATTTTCCAGTTTTAGACTATGCAACCAGTTTTCCAAAAATATCAATTTTAAATTTTAAAGTTTTTTATTCATTTGTTCTCTTGTAACACTTATCCTGGGACACACTGTATGTTTACTAATTGTTTTTCTAATCCCCACGGTTATCCAGCTAAAATACATACCCTCCTAAATATGCTGGGCCACCTGTATAAGTATTGTCTGACAAGAAAGACAGAGGTATAACTACCAAGTCACTAATACTAATGAACGTCAGCAATTAAATATTATTTACTGTTAGACAATAAAGATTATTATTATTATTATTGTTATTTACATCTTAAAATGTGCAGAAGTATTTTTTAAATTAAATTGTTAAAAAATTAAAATAATAATAAACAACTAATATTATTACCATATTAAAATAAAATTTGTTTAGTTTAGTTTAAATACTTGTGTATTATTATTATATATAGGGTGCTTCTAAACAAATCCGAAACCTTAAAGGAGGTGATTTTACACTACAAAATAAGAAAAAAACCTTTATATGAACATATGTTCTAAATGCCTTAGTTTTTGAACTACGGGGTGTTCATTTTTTTCAAATATTGTTTTTATTACTTTAATAACCATTTAGATATTTAAATTTAATTTGTAAAACGCACCCTTTACACCAGAAGACATTTCTTGCATACAAAAAAATATATATTTTTACCAGTGTCGTCCATAAGCAGTGTTTAGGCAAAATAGGTACGCTACTGCATTTTTCTAAAATAAAAATCTTTTTTAAGTCATTAATGCATTAGAACAAATTTTATTTTTTTGACTTTTTTCGTTTGATGTACAGTTTTCGCGTAAATCAACAGAAACCATTTTTGTACAGTCAGTTTGTAGTCCTTATATGAAATTCTATAATAAAAATTAACCCTTTTAATTTATTCTTTAATAAGATAGAAATTTGTATATGCATAGAAATGGTTTCTATTTATTTACGCAAAAACCGTACATCAAACAAAAAAATCAAAAGATTAAATTCATAAAATTTGTTCCAAACTATACAAGGATATTTTTTTGGCAAAAATGCAGTGGCGTACCATTTTTTTTCAAATAATATTTACCTTAAACCCCTCATGGGTGACACTGGTAACTTTTTTTGGTTGTCAATGTTTTTGGGCCTAATTACTTATTTATTGATGTATTTTATTTCCTTGCCGTTGTATTTAGGGCCTTACTTTAGTTTGATAATAATATTACCCTGAAAATTTAAAGTTGATTTACCACTTAGAATCTGGGAAAAATTTATTTAAAAATGGGATCGTTGAAACACGACACAATATTTATTGAGGGGAACGTTTTTGCAAAAATTGGACGGCGCCCTTTCTACCCACTAGCCACCAGCCCCTCTCTCAAAAATTCCTAAATGGGAAGAGATTTGAGTAATACCTTCTTTTTGAGCTCGTATTTTAGAAACTAATAAAGTTAGATGTATCCCAACCAGGTATTTGGCTAATTTTTAAAGAACCGCCATTTTGTAGTAGGTGAAGATATTGACTGTATATTCTAGGGTTATAAAGTACTCGTCAGAACCTTTAAAATGATGTTTTACTGGACCCCCTTCTCATTTAAGAATTTTGAGGTGGGAGCCCTGGTGGCTTAAGAGGGTTAAAGGGCACCGTCAAATTTTTGTAAAAAAGTTTCTTCTCAAAAAATATCTTAATGGGTTTCCGCGACTCTCTCTAAACTGTTTCTTTTCACAGATAACTGAGTGATTACTTTATAAATGAACCCCCTGTATATTTCGTTTATGTCTTATGTCCAACTTTTAGATAAAAAAAAATATATGTATAATTAATTGGAAGGTTTTATATCTATTGGTCTTCAACAAACAAAATTATTTTTTTAATATCTTTTTTGAAATGTACTAAAATTTTGTTAAGAACATATTAATTAAATAAAAGAGGTTGACAAGGGTAAATAGTAACGCCAAACACACTAAAGTTACATCAATGAGATCTAAGCGGTTATTGTGTGTCACAGACACGTCCTTTGCAACACGTGTATTAAAGTAACACAATGTAAACACGTTAGAGTTGGGTTTCCATTTAACTTTGTTCAAACTTTGATGCTTTGTCAAAAATATTTATATAAAAAATTTACTAGACTCATTTTATCTCATTAAGTTTTTGTTAAGGTAACGAGATTTTTAATTTTCAATATTAAACATTACACACCGCATGTAATTGGCCTAAAATAAATTTAATTAACTAAATAGATTTTTTTAAAGTTAACTGCTGATGAAAATTGGAAATTTAGCGCAAAAACCATGGTTTAATAAACAAGGAGTCCAGTAACTCACTGGCATACTCTGGGGTCCAATAAGAAAAAAATTACATTAATACATGTCTCAATAAGTCATGTTTTTTAAACAACAGGCTATCAGAATTTTAAAAGAATATAATACTTTTTTTACCAAATTATTTTTAAGGAAATTTCTGAAGACCAGTCTAAAATAAAAAAAAAATAAAAAATAAAAAATAATAATAAATAAAATTAATTCTCTTTTTTATATTGATTAATTTATAATAAGGTATTGGTTAGTATTGGCTATATCACTATGCTAAAAATTGGTTTATATTTATTAAGACTAAAATTTAACATGAAATAAAAAGCTTAAAAGTTAAATTTGTACAGGGTTTTTATTAATATTTTGCCACCGCTATTAACTTTAACTAAGAAGAACAGAAAAAACTTTCTGTATTAAAGTTTTTTTTATAACTTTTAAGCATAAAAAATAAACAAAAAATATTAAAAACCCAGGCAACAGTAAACTTTTTTAATGGGACACCCTGTTTAATATACCACTATTAATAAGGTCTTTTAACAAGCCGTACAAAAATACCACATTTGATTTATCTATTTTTAAGAGTTTAGAAAATGTGGCCATTTAATTCTGGATATAATTTTTATCACATCTACAGTCTCAGCTTAGTTGTCGTAGGAAGGCACGTATAATGAAAATAACATCTACTATTTTTCAGATTTTGGTCGGCAAAAATTAAAAATTATTAGAGATAGATATATCAAATGTAGTATTTCTGTCAAGGTTTCAAAACGACCTTTTTATTGATGACATTATAGGTATAGTAAGAACATTTTAAAAGCGCAAATTCGGTACCCTTTAAAAATAATACAAAAAAACATAAAAAGGCCGCCTGCAATCGGACTATTCTATACAAAGGCGCCGCTATCCTTTATAACGACGCGCCGATACACTATGGGATAGAAATCCATTATTTTGGTCAAAAAGCAATTTTGAAATTTTAATGACTCATGCTGTGTATTTCAAAGTAGATACTCCAAACTACATGTACGCAAAATTATAAAAGGATATGACGACTTCTATTGAGGTAATAAGAAACTGGAAAATGTATTTTAAGTAAACATAAATATACAACATTTTATCTACTTAGTTTATTATTAGCGTTGTTTACTAAAAAAAGTAAAAGAGTTTAAATAATAAGAGCTATTGTTGTATTTCCGATGCAGTCTTGCAATGTCTCGCTACTTTTGTCAAAGATTTTTTTACCTTTTTCTTTATCAGTTTTTGTACTTACAATTGCCTTCCTACTTTTTGCTACTTCTGAGTGTAAGGACAGATACAAGATTTTTTTATAATTTACAAGGTTTTCCATTTTAAAATTTAATATGTTTTGTCCTACACTGTATATCCTAAAAGATAAAAGCATTTTGATGAAAGATATGGATTCAACAGAATCTACCCAACAAAACAGTTTTTTTAATTTATTTTATACGTTAAAAAATAAAAAAGTTGGGAAGATGTATCTCTATTACGCTTCTAAGAATAATTTAAAATTATTTTTCAGATTTGGATGGTCATATTTCCGAAACTAATTGAGATAGACACATCAAATATAGTATTTTTTAAAGAATTTTAAAAGATTTTGGTGGTGATATAATATTCAGGCTATTCAATTTAAAAAAATCATACCTACTGTCGTACCCTGTATATCATATGAGATAATAATCATCGGATTACTGATTAGAATACTACCGAATTAACCAAACAATCTGACATTTTAGTTTATTTTGTACGATAAAAAATAATAATGTTAAGGGGGTGTAAATTTATAATAACATATAATAAGTTTTAGGTTTCCAAAAGCATTTGTAATAATTTATAATATTTTTCCAGTAAAAAGCACCTCATTTTAAGTTAGACTGGTAAGTTTCAGAATTTTGACCAAAAAAATAATTTCTATCCCATAGTGCGATGACCAGGTGCATCAACCGGCATATCATAAAAGAAATATAGCAAAGGCGGCCGCGAAGACAGGCATGCCGATTTATTTGCTTTAAACTTTTTGTGATTTTTTTCTTATCAAAGAGCACCGAATTTACATTTTTTAACTGTTCCTTCTATACCTATATAGGGTTTTCCATTTAGAAAAGTTTTACCTCTTAGTTTTCTTGAGTTTTGAGTTTGTTCGTTTGTTTCTTTTTTTATGCTCAAATGATAATAAACAAAAAAGTATAAAATTTTTATAAAGGAGGTTTTTTTTCTACTTTCCTTAATTATATTTAAAAGTGGGTGGCAAAAAATAATTGAAAACCCTGTACAAACTAAAAGATTCAAAAAAAAATGCAGTAGCGTTTTATTTTTTTATAGCAAATATTTACGACAAATCTTCCACGGACGGTACTGGTAATCTTTTTTTACTTTTTTTCAATTTAATTTTCTTTCCGTTAGACACTATTTTTTCTATATAATTTTATAAAGTGTTATTAGTAGAAGACGTTATGTTTTCTTTGTAAACATAACGTCTTCTACTCAGGGTAATGAACCGATCAAAATTCGACGCAATTATTCTAAAATTTATTTATGAAACAATTTTGTAAAAGTTTATCATTTTATCATTATCTGATTTTATACAGGGTGATTTTAAAATTTGTACTTTTTTACAATGGTATAAAATGCAAGAAAATACTTAACGTGTTAAAATCATAAAAAGTTCTTTTTTAATCATAATTTTTCTACCACTCCTGATATTCCACAAATTTGGTACATGTGTTTTAACTATTAAATTACATTTTTGCTATAAGAGATAAAAAATAATAATAATAAAAAAGTTAGTCCGCCACTGCTTTTTCTTTATAATAATATAATTTTGAAAATACTTATTTACTTTTAAGATATTTTCCTCTTTTATATTGTTTTATACGAAAAACGGTCTTCGTTTTAAAAATTAAAACTTTGATGCATGGCAAAATCGCTAATATTTGATATGATGTTTCTGTTAAAGGACCCCGCTCAATCCTTATGAAAAGTGGTTTTGGATATATTTTTTAAAAATTAGATATGTTTTAGATCTAAACTTCCTGACTAATTGTTCTCGTGGGTACAATGTCCAGTCGCTTCTAGTTTTAGAATTATAGAGCTTCAAAGTTTAATATTTACTAAATTAATATTTCGAGTACCTCCTAAGGTTTTAATTTATTTTCAATCTTACTAAAGCTTTCACAGAACATATTTTGATAAATATTTATAGAATATTATTAAATGTTTTTTTTTAATGATAGTGTGCAGGCTTTATTGAAAAATATAAACATATTTTGGTACCGTTTATACAGGTTATACAAATTTGAGAAAAATATAAATAGATAAGCTTTTTAAAAATGTTAAATCTTATATAGCTCAATTTAAGAAGTTTATCTTTATAATAACAAAATAAATAAAAATGCTGGATATATTTCCAAATTATTCAAGGTGTCTCTAGACTTTATTTTTATTTTCTGCTGATTTTTGTATGAATTACCTAAAATATTTTCAAAAGGTCCCTTTAATTACCCTTTTTAAAGCAACAGATCCTAAAACTGTAGATATTTAGGGTCTACTTATGCAGGGTGTTACAAATTTAAAGTGCTCCCTTACGATCTTGAAACGGTGGGAGATACAGGGTTAGTTAAAGTAGTAGGAAGTTGCACATTTTAATGCTTTATAATATTCGGTTTTAAATATTTAAAAATATATAGCCAATTCAAAGTTATCAAAAAAATCGGTTTTTATTTTCCAAGTTTTTTTAAAATAAAACACTTCTTTGTCAGTGTTTATTAAGCAACACTAACAAGGAACCGTTTTATTTTAAATTTAACCTAAAAAAGCTTTTGGTAAATTTTTTTCTTTTTTCGGGTTACTTTAAATGTCTATATATTTTAAAACATTTAAAACCGAAAATTATTAGGCATTAAAATACTCAAATTCTTGCTACTGTAACTAACCATGGGTCTCCTACCGTTTCCAATATGGGATCACTTTGCATTTGTAACACCCTGTATAGGTACACACTAAATAACTACATGATCTGTATCTTTTTAAAAGGTAATAAATAGCCCTTTGAAAACATTTTTGGGTTGGTTATCATATAAAAATCAGCGGAGAGATAAAATAAAGTTCACAGACATAGCTTTTATAGGGATAATTCCTAAAGTTGAGCTAGATTAAAAACTTTACAAATCTTATCTTTTATTTGCTCGAATATATAATTTTAACTTACAATTAGATGGCATGGTAAAAATACAATTCAAGTCCACCTTTTTTCCATCCTGTATACTTTTACGATACCAAAATGTGCTTTTTAAAAAATTCCTACACACTATCATTTTAAAAATTATTAAATTCTTATGTATGTTCTTCTTTTATACTCAAATATGTAATTTTTGGAGTTTTTGTATTTCAGCCAACTTTATAATAATTTGATATTTTACGACGCTACTGCAATAAAAAACATCCTAAATGATTTTTTTTCCATTTGTTCTCTTGTTAACCCCATCTGTGGACAGTCTATATACAATGTTAAAAGAATAGTACCAACCTAAAAATCACCCTGTATAGTACAGTTTCTTTCAAACCTTAAATTTGCCTACGCAAATAACAATTAGTACCTATGATATAAACAGACATTAACTAGAGAAACAAGATTAAAAATATTAGACTGATTCGATAATTATATAAATAATACCTTTAATGGATCATTTACTAATTCTTTTTTTATGAAAAATATGCGAGTTATCTAGTTTAAAATTTTTTTCCTACCTCTATTTATTAAAAATAAAAAAAAAGTAATAAAAATTAACTAAATAAAGGAAATCCTTATGAGCCTAAACCCATTTCGATATTATTTTTTAGAACAAAGGAACTCTCTGCTACAACGTAAAAATACCATTTTTCATTGGCTATAGACGTCATTCCCTAAGATTTATGATGTTGCGTGTGGTTTTTCTCAAGCACCATGGTTTTATCATAAACCTTAAAAAGAATACTTGGGATTAATAAGTAATGAAAATTGATTTATTTGAATAGGGCAACAATGAAATGTAGTTTCTTATTGTCCCTAAATTAAATTAGAACCTGTATAAAAAATATATACAGGCTGTTACAAATTCAAGGAACACCATAAGAATCGAAGATATGTTTAATGGAAGGTAATTGTTTGGGTATACGCCAAAAATTAAATTAAAAGTACCAAAAAACCAAAAAAATTTAAACAAGTAAAAAGATAACTATAAATCGACGTTTCGGAGGCAAGTCTGCCACCGTTGTCAAGATAAATTAAATAAAAATATTAAAAATAAAAAGTTAACTATTATTAAAATTTAAAATTTTAAAATAAAAAACATAATATTTA